>BMAC01001061.1:28709-41489 GCA_014905375.1 Phtheirospermum japonicum | reverse complement strand
TAATTTGCTAGTTAATTGCGTAGTTAAATTCTTAGTTTATTCTAGTTTCAATTAGTTTAATTGTTTTTTATGCTCGTGAGTTGGACAGTGATTAATTTAGCTTATTTATGCAATTAGCTTATGCTCCGTTAATGCTCTTGGATTGGTATGATTCATTTGCTAGTGGTAATCTCTTTAATTTATGCATTAGTTACGTTAATTAGCCTTCAAACTTCGTAGTGTTAATCGATAATTTAGTCGTTACTCTTAGTTGTTAATTTATAATAATTAGTTAAATAGATTTAGTTCACTGCTTAATTCGTAATTGGTAACCTAGTTAAAGTAATTAGTTTAATTAGTTTAAATTATTATCTTAGTTTATAATGATCGAATCAATCTTTTCAAACCCCCAAATGTATATGTATGTTATTCGTAATTGAGAAAAACATTGATAGGACCGAACAGTTGTTTCCTCGAGAGATACGACTCGAGTCAAACTCATCACCCTACAGTTACCTCGTACACTTGCGAGCAAACTGACGTGCTTTTAAATTATTTATTAAAACGGGGTGCACAAAAGTTTGAGTCAATATTCTACGACTACTTTCGAAAGTTGAACTTGAATGAAGAGTTAGAGGAAGTCACGACCTCATTGGTCAGTTTTACAGGAGGAGCTTTGAAGCCGCTTGGAGTAATAAATCTCCTGGTCACGCTAGGGGATGACCCATTTAGGCAAACCAGATCAGTACAATTCTTGGTGGTGGACACACCTTCTTCGTACAATGCAATGTTAGGGCGACCATCCTTGAGCAAGTTCCATTAAGTGATATCAGTCTCTCACATGAAATTAAAATTCCCATCTCAGGATGGGATTGGTGAAGTTCGAGGGGACCAGTACGTGTCACGCCAGACGTATGTGGAGAGTGTTCGACGCAATCATGAAGAAAGGCGAGGCAAAAGAGCAAGAACAGAGGAGGCCAGACCTGAACTAATTCAGCAGGAGGAAAACCTGATGTTGGTGGAGGTAATCCCAGGAGATGACAGTCGAGTCCTGCGGGTAGGGACGACCTTGGGCCCAGAAGTTTTGGTAGAACTGGTCGCACTTTTGAGGAGTAGTGCAAATACTTTTGCCTAGGCGAATTAATGCTTTGAGCAGGTTTGTCTCCAGATTGGCGGAAAAAAGCTTACCATTCTTTAGAGCATTACGAAAGAAGGCCCGATTCTATTAGGATAAGGAATGTCTGGAGGCATTTCAAAAGCTGAAAGAGCACTTCGAAGATATGTCCTTATTGACTAAGCCAATTATGGGAGAGTCGTTGATTTTGTGTATGTCTGTGGGGAAATTGGCGGTGAGCACGGTCTTGCTTCAGGAAGAGGGAAAGTTGTAGAAACTAGTGTACTATTGGAGCAAGGTCTTGCATGAGGCTGAACTCCAATATGTAGAGGTGGAAAGGGCTATGGTAGCCCTGGTTGGAACTTCTCGAAAATTCCGACCTTACTTCCTCTCCCACAAGATCATAGTTCGCATTAATTTACCTCTGAAATCCATAATGATCAAGCCAGAGGTTTTGGGGAGGTTAGTCAAGTGGATAATCGAATTGAGCGAGTTCGACATATATTTTGAAGGAAGGCTGGCGATTAAGGCTCAGGCATTAGCTAATTTTAAGCAAGAAATGGCCAACTCTGCTGAGGAACAGAAAGAGTGGATAATCTACACAGATGGTTTAGTGGGAAACCTGGGGTGTGGCGCAGGAATAGTATTGGTAGGCCCGGAGGGAGTGGCCACTGAGTATTCAGTACGAATGAACTATTCTTTATCTAATAATGGAGCAAAATCTGAAGCATTGTTGAGAGGAGTCCAGATGCCAAAGGATTTGGGAGCAGAACAGATACGTGCAAATGTGGATTCACAGCTCGTGTGTAAGTATATAAGAGAAGAATTCGAGACGAGAGAAGGGCAAATTAAAAAATACTTAGCTCGATTTCGTGAGCTGGCTAATACCTTGGACGCTTTGGATGTTCACCAAATCCATAGAGAAGAAAACAGCCGAGCTGATTACCTGGCTAAGGTAGCCAGCTCAGCAATAGATTGTCAAGAAAGAGTGATCACCTTATTAACGGCCCATCGGGAGTATTGGGAAGAGGAGGTTAATGCATTAGAGGAAGGTGAGGAGGATTGGAGCTCTCCTCTTAAAGCGTACTTGGATAAGGGAGAGTTACCAGAGGATAGAAGAGAAGCAAGCAAGCTACGAATCAGGTCGGCCAGATTTTGTATAATCAAGGGAGAGCTATTTCGGAGAGGGTTTGGACAACCTCTCCTGAAGTGTCTAAGCGTGAAGGAGGGTGTCCATGTGCTCAAAGAAGTCCACGAGGGATGTTATGGTAATCATATGGGTGCTAGAGTCTTATCTAGCAAGATAATGCGGGCAGGCTACTTCTGGCCGAGAATTAGGCAAGATGCAGAGAACTATGTGAAAGCGTGCGACAAGTGTCGAAAAAACTCTCCACTTACGCACCGATCTGTAGAGGAGCTCATGACAATGAGATCCCCCTGCCCCTTTTCCAATTGGGGGATAGATCTGGTGGGACCTTTCCCCACAGCTCCGGCCCAGAAAAAATTCTTGATCGTGGCCATCGACTGTTTCAGCAAGTGGGTGGAGGCTGAAGCCTTAGCAAAAATTACAGAAGAAGCGGTAATGGTCTTTTCGTGGAGGAATATAGTGTGCCAGTTCGGATTCCCGAGGATCTTAGTATCCGATAATGGCACGCAGTTCATGGGAGCTCAGATTCGAGCCTGGTGCACGAAAATGAAGATAGACCAGCATTTAACGTCTGTCTACCACCCTTAGGCAAATGGTCAGGTCGAGGTGACTAACCGAATCCTGGTGCAGGGGATTAAGGCATGTTTAGAAAAGTCAGGAGGCAAATGGGTAGAAGAGCTCAGTTCAATCCTATGGGCCTATCAAACTAACCCCAAAGAAAGCACTGGAGATACTCCATTTAGCCTTGTATATAACATGGATGTCGTAATTCCCACAGAGATAAGTATGGAGACTCAGCAAATACAAAGCTTTGATGAAAACCAGAATGAGTTGCTAGTACAGGATGCACTAGATTTGCTTGAGGAAAAGAGAGAAAGAGCTGTGGTAAAGATGGAGCACAAGAGGGGACGGATTAGGGCAACCTACAATAAATTGGTAGTAAAGAGGCATTTTCATATAAGAGACCTGGTCCTCCGTAGAGCTGACTTAGGCAAGCCCAAGGGAAAGTTAGATGCTACTTGACAAGGACCGTACAAGGTCACGAAAACTTTTGCAGGAGGGGCTTATGAGTTAGAGCAAATAGATGGAGTCTGAGTACCCCGAGCATGGAATGTAATAAACTTACGAAAGTATTATGTGTAAGATTATTTTATGAAACTTATTTATATAATGGTGATTTGAGTTTATTCATATCTTATTACAAGCTGACCTGATTGTCAGTGAAATTTTAGCCCTGATTGGCTAAGGGCAGATGCCCTAAAATCCTAACCTGATTGTCAGTGAAATTTTAGCCCTAATTGGCTAAGGGCGGATGCCCCCAAAATCCTGACTTGATTGTCAGTGAGATTTTAGCCCTGATTAGCTAAGGCCGGATGCCCCAAAATCTTGACCTGATTGTCAATGAGATTTTAGCCCTTATTAGCTAAGGGCGGATACCCCAAAATCCTGACCTAATTGTCAGTGAAATTTTAGCCCTAATTGGCTAAGGGCGGATGCCCCCAAATCCAGACCTGATTATTAGTAAAATTCTAGCCCTGATTGGTTAAGGGCAGATGCCCCAAAAAGCCTGATCTGGTTGTCAGCGAGATTTTAGCCCTGATTGGCTAAGAACGGACGCCTCAAGAATTCTGACCCAATTGTCAGCAAAAAGGCTAGCTCTGATTAGCTAAAGGTGGATGCCTTGGCGAACCTGACCTGATTATCAATACAAAATTTTAATCCTAAGTGATTATGGGATGGATACCCTGAAATAATGGACTCGATTATGGATGACTATCCAGGCCCAACTTCAAATTGCAAGAAAATAGAAAAATAGAGCGAAAAATATCTAAGGCAAAGGGTTTATGCCGATACGTAATAGAACTTTACGAACTTGATTGAAGTACAAGAAATGAAAGAAAATGCTCATATAAAATCAACAACACAGAAATACATCAAAATGAAAACTGAAAAGTAGTTACATTAAAACATCAGGGGTGGGAAGAGGAAGCCATCCTATTGGAGGCCAAAACTCGGTGGACACGCCACAGTTCACTCTCAGTCTCGTGGAGGCGTTGGCGATATCCATCTTCCCGTTCAAAAGCGGAGTGAACCTTACTAGTGGTGGTGGTCAACCGACATACTGATTCTAGTAGATCAGCTTTCTCCTCTTGAAGTTGACGGCTGAGTTGGCGGAGCTCAGCCCATTCACGCTTATAGTGGCGTTTATTTTGCCTCTTTCTCTCCAAAAGTCTGAATACTTGAGAAAAAAATTCGCGGAGCACAGAAAGTTTGAAGCTTTTAGAGAAGAATGCAAGATTTTTTCTCTTCAGAGTATCAATTTCTTCGAGTAAAAAGGAAGAAGCCATAATGAAATGCATAATGAGAGAATATGTATATAAAGAAAGCAGCGGACGTGGTCCATAAAAAAATAGTACTAGGGTTTCCTTAAAACGAGGAAACCCTAAAATTACAAAATGACAAGAAGTTGTTTGAAGTACAGAGCAGTCAGAATCAAAGAAGAAAAACAGAATATAAACTAGACCAGCCTAGACCACAAAACCACCATCTCCGGCATCCAGGTCTCTAGCAAACTGCTCCACAGCATCCTCCTCAGGTAAGTCGTTGGGTGATACCCCATCGGATAACTCACCTAGACCAGTGAAGGTCGAGGAAGGAATAGAGGCCGTCAGTGCTAGGGTCACATTCTTGTCTGTTTGAGTAGGAGGCTCCGGAACTGGATCATGGGAGAGCTTGAGAACATGTTTAGCAAATTCGTGGGCTCCAAGTCTATGGAGGCGGTCATCCTCAGCAGAATAGGTGAAACTTGTAGGCTCGTGGTTTCCTTGGATGCGTTGGCCCCAGTCATAAGGGGTCGAGGGGTTCTCCTTGGACCATTTTTCACAGGCATCCAGGCAATGATAAAAGTACGTTATGGCCTCGGGCACGAGGAGCCTGTAGAGGTCCTCAGATCTAAGGAAGGCTTGTCGGGTGGCCTCCCTCGCTGTCTGGATGAGCCGGAGCCCATCTTCTGAATTAAGAAATTAAGTTCTTCCCTCTGCATGACCCCTCGCCAGAGCTGCCTCAACCTGGCTTAACATCTCCGCTCGGGCCTCTTCCTCCCCTTCCTTGGCAGCCAAGAGCTCAGCCTTGATTTTCTTCAGCTCGGACCCCCTCTCCTCACAGAGAGCCATAAACCTCTTCTCTTTTTCCTTCAACAGGTTATGCTCCTTGACCAGGTCGGCATTCATCGAGGATCCCCTAGCACGAGTGACCAGAATTGACCTCTTCGTTGCGGCCTGATAAGATATAAAGGGATTGATAAAAATAACAATGATAGTAACCTGAAACATATGCGGGAGGAAAGAAGGATTACCATGGCCTCGTCCTGACAGAGAGACTCGATTAATTTCGGGTCAGACCACTTCTCCAAGGATTTTCGATCATATGTTGGGCATTGACCTTGAATAAATTGAACAGCCACTGCTCCAGAGCAGTTCAGAACGGAGGTGCTGGTGAACAGAGTAGTGTTAGGATTAACCAATTTGACTTTCGGGGCAGCCGCCTCTTTTCCTGACCTGGCCCGTTCTCGGGAAAGACGTGCCTGCTCTTCCCCTGATTCAGACTGAACTGTCAAATCCACCTCAGATGGGGCAGACACTTCATGCTGGCCAGACTGCGCTGGCTGTGTGGTTTCCGCTAATCCAGTAGCTCGTTCTCCCAAATATCTCTTCTCGAGGAGCGCAGTAGCTTGTTGCGCCTCTAGTCATTTTCGCATCATGGTGGCTGCAAAAAAAAAAGAAAAAAAAAGAGTGTTAAGTAGCGGGTCAAAGGTCAGATCTACCAAGTATTTAAGAAGGGGAAGAAGACAAGGCAGGGCGGTTCTTTTGCATGTACCAATCTCAGGGGTCAAAGGACTAGTCTCTTCTCTGGAATTGAAGAAATCCAGAACAAAAGGGAGAAGAAGTATAGTCAAATAGAAAACGTTTTCGTTCAGGGTTGCGATAATTCTCTTCAAATGGGGAGACCTGTCCCCCACGGATAGCTGGGCCTAAGGTGGAAGTTGGTCGATGGACTTGGGGGGAAAGCCTTAATCACCAGAATAGTGTACAAAAAAGAGTTTTTTTCTTCCAAGCCTTGTCGGAAGAAGGACCACCAGTTAATAAACGGACGTCGGGGCGAGCACATAGGTAAAAGTACCCGAAAGAGGCACTCTTGGCTTGAAACAATGAATAAAATGTCTAGGCCGTAGGCGTTAGCCCAGTGTATCGCATGGCTAAGTTATAACCTATGATTATCCTAAAGGAATTTGGTACGAATTGGTGTACTGGGATTTTGTGCATATGGGCGATTTCTAGTATGAGGGGGTTGACGTGGAAACGCAACCCCACCTGGAATTGGTCGACAAAAAAAATCAGGTGACTAGCCCATGGCTGGTAAGCCCTCTCACTTATGCCTGGGTTAACTAACAAGAGTTTTACCGGAAATTGAAATTTCGACCTCAACCCTTCCACCGTCTTATCGCTAAGGATAGAAACCGTGTTATCTTTGTGTCCTGGGACAAGAGGGAGCCATTCGCTGGACGTGTTCGGGGAAGAAGAGAATGTTGTCGTCGAAGAAGGAGCCGAGCTCCGGTGGGTAGAAGAGGAAGAAGATGATTGAGTAAACATAATTTGAAAAGACAAAAGACTGGAAAAATACCTGGTTTTGAAGGTGATCGGAAAATGCTTGAAGGAGGTGAAGCTACGAGTAAGAGAGAGAGAGAAACGAGGGCCTGGTGAAGAAGAGGAATGAAAATGATAAGTGAATCGCGGGAGAAAAGGGAAAGACGAGTTTTGAAAATGATTTTTGGGAAAAAGTAGATTTGATGTGATTTGTGCATTTAATGCGTGTCAGAGGCACAGTACTTGAGGAGACGTGTTGGGATATCAACCGTAGGAGATGGGATATCAGACGCTATAGATCATCCTTAAAAAATACGACCTGATTTGAAAGGGGGATTCAACGGGATTCGTGCAGGACATACTGAGGAATTTGAAAAGACGTATTGGAGATCTCAAACGCCTTAAAGGAAACCCTATGTTTTTGCGGTTCATCCCAACCACTTGGGGGGGGGGGGGTTGGTACGACCTAAATATGCCTGGCCGCCAGAAATCAAGGGGCATAGGAGAATAAGATCTGGTTGAGATGACCTGAGTTGRCATTTTAACCCTGAGGGGAAAAAGGGGACGATTTAGGCGCGAGACTTGAGAAGATTAAGACTGGTGTGGGCTTGTGGCTACAAGGTGGGATTAATCCTGCTCAGGTCAGGAAAGAAGGAAGAGCTACGATGGTGGGGTCACGCCTCTACTTGTCCCAGGTAGGATAATTTGGTCAAGACATCCTGCAAGGGAATTTATCCTGGTAAACCTAATGGGGATGAGCTGACCTAAAGCCTCAGAAAAAAGAAAGATGAGGCGGACAGATTTACTGCTTGATGGATATTGTCCTGACCTGATTCGAAGTCTTGGATAAGGTTTCGGGAGATCAGGTCAGAAATCTGAAGAACTTAGCGACAAAGCTATCATGTCCTTAACAGAATAGCTTCCTGATTAGGTCAGCTTGAATAACGGCCCAAGATTTGCGGGTTTCTATTTCCGGGATCTTGGAAGGGTCCCACTTGGCAAAAACTATAAATATCTCAGCCCTAAGGCTGAAAGAGGTATGACATTCTAAGTATCCTTCTCTTGATTTTGATTATTCCGATCTAAAACGCTTAAACTGACTTAAGCATCGGAGAGGTTTCCACCGGAAAACCCCCAGTGATCCTTTCTAACGTGTTTTGTTGAAGCAGGTCGTGATATTCTGAGGGAAGTTGCAGGTGCTCGGCATAATTTTCAGGGCGAAATAGTTAGCTTTGATTATAGGGTAAATACAAGATGATTAAATAATACTTATGAGCTGAGATATGATTATAAATAAAACTTTTTGTTGTTTAACAAAAGTAAAAGGCTTAATCTACTAATAAGTTTAGTCATTAATTACATTAAAATAAAAGCCAGCACAATTGTATTGTCTCTTGTAATAAAATACCAATAACTCATAATTCAAGCACAACCAATCAATTTTTTTTGGCAACTATCCTGGAATACGTAGTATTGGAACCACTAGGAGCAACACAATTCCAAAAATTCAAAAAAAATAACTATACTAAAGAAAACCCAAATCAAGATGAAATGAGACAACATAAATTTGAGAAATATATTTAAATTTTTAGTTTATATAGTGAAAGTATGATTAATATGGGCTTGACATCAATAGTCTGACTACCAAAGTCTAAGAGTTTTTTATAAAAAACTATGTGAGGCAAGATTTCGATTATGTTCTAAAATCCAACTAAACTATCAACTGAGATACTCTAAATCACTTTCACCGTACTCTTAAATACATGTTCATGTGCATAATTATCATTAGGAATGTATAAATAAAGTCGTAAATACATTGAGCTTGATTCCATCTAGATACACGACATTAAAAGTATACCGAAAATATACTCAACAAAGAAATTCTCATTATTTATAAAATATAATCTTCAATTATAAAAGCCTCCAATTATTTCATATTTATCAAATATGAATAGAACATAAAAACGCAGTGTTGAGATTTAAATAATGGAAACAATAGAGAGAACATGGAGCTTACTCGAGTAACATCCAACCCTTTTCTCGGATTCTTCACTTAGAGGCAAATTACTTGGAGGCTTAATATATATGTTCAATAAAATTACGAAACGAAATTTAAGGTAAAAATCGACGTACCTGTACACACAAAAAAAAGTTGAATTATCAGAATAAAAGGGGAAACGGAGAGGGTTTTTTGCCATTTATCTCCTCCTCCTCCTCCTCTTCTTCTTCTTCTTCTTCTTCTTCTTCTTCCTCCTCCTCCTCCTCCTCCTCCCCTTGGTTCAATTTTCTATTACGTTTCGTCTCCCACTTATTAGATCCATAGATTTGTAACAATCCTTTTAACAATAAAAAAATTCAATAAATTAGACTTATATATAAAATAGGGGGAAAAGAAAAACAATTAGATGATGGGAAAACGGTGAGAGCAAACAACTTGACCCCTTCCAATCTAGGATTTTCTCGACCTTTCTTCACCAGATTCAACCTGAAAACAGAGTTGAAAACACATCTCGTAAAAATTGTTCACAACCCAAGCGGGTGTTGTGTTAGTATATTTAGAAAGAACCATGATTATTTGAAATATGTTCACAAATATAAAACCAATGATATGACATTTCACCTCATTGATTCCTAGGATTTTAAAACCAAGTTCGACAGAGCTAGTTGTGGAGTCTAGGTAAGCAGAATGTTAAATTAGAAGGTCTATGGATATAAGAATAATTCTCAAATTCACGATATTGTTAATCAATGTTACCAACATCAGTTAACAACATCAACCAGAGTAAATTAAATTTATGCAGTGGAAATTAAAATACGAGAACACGATTTAACAAATTCAGTTCACAAGTAAATACTTGTGAACTTGGGTGTACAAACCCGAAAACTATATTACTTTCACTTTACGTTCAATACAAAATATAAAGTAATATATGAAAACTAAATATCAAGAAACTTGATACTAAATACTTACTTGTTGTCGGAATGGCAAGATCTCTTCCGTCGGTCACGCAACTTCAAAGATCTTGTTTCTCACGAACGTTGGCTCCAAGTAGTTTTCTTCTTCGTGTTCTTCTTCTCTTGTGCGTCGTCTTGCGTCTTGCCTTGCGCCTTCAAGAGATTCGTACGTCAATCCTCTAAAAAATAAAATTCTTCCAAGATTTAGGATTTCTAATGTCTTAAATAGACAATTCTAAGATCCTGAACTTGGTAAATACCTAGAAACAAATCATAAACACAATTTAGAAATAATTAAAGTCTTGTGCATAAACTTGGAAACATAATATTGTCCTATATCTAGTTTCCTAACTTATTTTGTGCCCAAGAAAGGCAAATAACAAAATAGGAATTATTGCCAAGAATAAATTCCTCAACAATCTCCCCCTTTTGCTTTTTTGGACAAAACACTAAGACGCAAACACAAATGAAAATAAAAATACTAACTCCCCCTAAGATAGAAAACTCCCCCTACACAAAACACCCAATGTTGTTAACACTCCAACCAATATTACAAACCAACATTGTTCAAAATAACTAGTACTTCTCAAAACAAACAGAGTAAAGGAACTTAATGACTTCGAATCCTCTTTGACCGTCGAGGAGATATCGAAGTTCCTTCACCACTCTTCTTCCTCTTCTTTTTCTCCCTCAGTTTCATCATCTTCTTCAAAGCCTTGTTGCGCGCCCGAATTCGCTTACGCCTCTTCTCTTGAGCAAGGCTTGCCAAGGCTTCGGCAGCAGCAGTATCATCTCCATCGTTCTCGGCATTATCATCAGCAACATCAGCAACATCCCCTCCCTGTATGTCCCGCGTCATCAACATCCTCTCCCCCTTTTTGACCAGAAAGGGAAAGGGCCTCCAACAGTGAGCAACGAAGTGCCTGCAGCTTAGAAATCTGTAAGTCAATGGAAGCAACATGCGCACGCAGGAGCTGCGCAGAAATGCGGACCATGTTGGGATCGTCCTTCCCAACATCACTATCAACATCAGCAGGAACTGGAGCCTGCCAAGGCAAATCGATCACCCTAGCACCAGTAGTGTGTTGGCCTCGAAAAGCAAACCAATCCGCATCACCAGTGAGCACATCATCTGGGAGAAGCGTCAGACCTTGGTTCTTCAACAAGCTGAAAATAAGAGAGGGAAAACACAACGAGGCAGCAGACCTTGATGTGGCAAACTTAGTAACAATATCAAAAACATGATGCCCGAAACTGAACTTTACACCCTTCCCAAGCTTAAATAAAAACTGGGCCTGAGGCCGAGTAACAACCGTAGTGTTCTTGGAAGGGACCCAGTTGCAAAGAGCCACTTTGTGCATAATAGAATACAAAGACGAGAGCCTAGTGCTCGGCAGTTGCTCAAACCAGGAATGTACCATACCACCAGATAAAAAAGACACAACCTCATCCATATCATCCACAGCAAAATTACCCCGATGTGAAGTGGTGCCAAATAAATCATCAATTAAGTCAGGGGTGAAGGCAAACACTTTACCACGCAGAAAGACTTTCCCATAGTTCACAGAGCCTAAATCAACAATCGAGGGCAGCATATTTGCATAGAACTCAAGAACTATGTCTCTAACAAATGGAATGGCGGTAGAGACTGTGGAATACATACCATGAAATCGGAGGTAGGCTATCAGGTTGTGGCGCACAAACAAATCAATCGGCACTTTTCTCTCAGCGATCATATGGCGAGTTTGATAAACATCAAACAGCTCAGCAGCCTCAGCGGTTAAAAATTTCTCTAAAAAGGGCTCCATGTCCTCAATCTCGGGTGTAGGAGTAGCAGTGCCAGATGAGGACTGGGAGTGATCACAGGCAGCCGAGGAGGACTGCGTGGGAGAATGCGTTGGAACAGATGCATTGAGGGAGGACGAGACAGACTTTGAACGACTCAATGTTGGTAAGGGGATACCAACATGACTAACAACATCATCTTTTGCAGCTGCCTTCTTTTTCTTCTTGTCCTTTTTGAATGCAGCAAGAATATCTTTCAAGGGCACATCCATTGTAGAGTCAGGGGAATGTTCAAAAAGACCTGTATCAAACTCAGGTGATGGAGCACGAATTGGAGACGGCGGGGGAACATCAGCAGGCGACTTGGCGGAACTAGTAACTTCGTCGGTGATAAAATCCAGCACAGTATATGGAGGCGAAGAGTACTCAGTAGCAGATGACTTGGGAGAGACTTTGACCTTTGTCTGGCTGGGAGAGACACTTTCTTTCTTCAGGCCGGGTCTCCTGTCAGATTTACGTATAAGCTATTTCCGACGAGTAAACCTCTTTTTCTCCGGCAAACTGGGAGTAGAAGCAGACGGCGGCTCAACTCCGGCAATCGGAGCAGTAGGCTCAGAATCATGATCATCGGGGTCAGACTCCACAACAACATCTTCTTGGAGGTTCATGTGTTCAATCGTCACGTGGCGATGCGGACCAGCCCTGCTCTTTGGGACCGCGGGCGGCACAACGCCGGGCAGTATGTTGCGCAAACGCCTAGACCACTTCAAGGTTGGATTTCCCACGCGGCCAAAGTTCTCAGCCACAAAAGCTAAATCGAGGGGGTTATTAACGTCAATCTCGTTCCCGGGCTGTCCAGGGAACACCTGAGTAACCGGCGATGGAACAGGTACGGCAGCAAGAGAATCAGGCGCATGCAATTCAGGCGGCGATGTTGATAGTGGTGGGTTGGAAGAGCTACCACCATCAATCTCCTCGCGAATATCAAGGCCGCCCATCTTTGGATACGGCAACGGAATCTGGTCGCCGGAGCGGCGAATCTCCTCTGGTAGTTCAGGGACTGACGGCGGTGGAGAGCTAGACATCCTGCAAAATCTCACAGAAACACACAACCAAGAACAGAAATTCGAAAGAATTGGAGAGGAGTAAGGAGTCTG
>BMAC01001060.1:206307-258778 GCA_014905375.1 Phtheirospermum japonicum | reverse complement strand
TGCCACCGAATTGTTCGGTCGTCGGTTTTTCTCCGTCGTTCTCGAGCTCTCGACGTCGTTCTCGAGCTCTCGACGTATCTAGTGCTTCGTCGCGAGGAAAATCCGGAAATTCGGTGTGTGACACCAATTTATCGAAGCCGCCGGACCGCCGCCTGTCACGCCGGAGTTCTTGCCGTTCCGAAACGCATCGCCACCCGCCGACGAGCGCCTGTCCGAACGCTGCGACGACTGCCAAGCCGTGAAGGTCGCCGGAGTTCCCTCCGTCAACCCCGTCGCAGCCCAGCACACAGCACGCCGTGAGCCTGCTGCCGTTTCGCCGGGGCTTCCAGCACCCCGCCTCGCTGTCGCCTCGTTTCCGACGCAAGCGAGTCTATTCGTAGCCGCAACCACCGACGCGTTGCACCTCCTGCCGACGTGCTGCTCCCGTCGCCTGTTGCCGTCCGAGAGGTAAGTATGGCTGATCATATAGATATATATATATATATATATATATATATATATATATATATATGATATATATTATCGTGCTGTATATATGTATATATGCGAGATATATATATGTGTGTTGTAATGTACTTTTAAGCATGATGACTATATATATATATATATATTACATGCGCATGTGATTAGTGTGCAGAGTGTGTCTGTGCATGTTTTTATATGTTGTGTGTGTACAGTTTGTAAAGTACAATATGTGTGTGCATGTAGTATATGTATTATGTATATAATATAATATATATAATGCATGGATTCTTGTGTTTAAAATAAACATATATATATGTAATTGTTATATATATACATGCTGTATACATATGTGATGTTGTTTAAATAAATATTATATATATATATATATATGTATATTTGATATGTATATATATATAATATATAATTTAATATATTAATATATATATATATAATTGTTATATATATGTTTAATATATTAATATATATATATATAATTGTTATATATATATATATATATGTTTAATAGAAATTATCATGCTCGTTTGATTTTGTGAAAGTCGAATTGTTTCTATTTATTAAAAAGTAATTAAAACATTATTTGAATTAATTGATTATAAAATTGGGCCGTCGTCAATTGAATTCGATTCAATTAATTTAATTTTTTAAAAATTTTGTTTTCCGCTGCGCGACGGTACCACCGATTCCCAACATATAGCACCTACAGTTTTTAGAGTAGACTTATACATACTTCTATTCTAGTCGTTATCAACACCACAATTTTAGTTATTTTGACTATATGAAGAATTTTGAAAAAAAAATTATTGTTGTCTTCCTCTAAAAAATTTAACCTCGGAACTACTCATCTAAAAAATTCTATTATTTCTCAAATCTAATTTCTTACTCTTTAAACCCTTCACCACTATCTCAAGACTATTTTGGTCTCTACCATACTTGATAAAAGATTTCACATCGGAATAAGAGTTGGGAATTGCATTTAACAAAATAATAGGCGAATAATCGTCAATTTGTTTATCACTGGTTTGTTTAATGTTATGCACTAGCTTGTTCAATTCATCTATATTTCATCAACGTCTTTCAATAAATCAAGTTGAAAATGAAAATACTTTTCAAGTAAAAACAACTTCCTCGACAAAGAAGTCTCGGAATATAACTCCTCAGTTTTTGTCCCATTATTCCTTTGCCAAACTCAATTTACCAATTAAGATAGAGTCAGGAAAACATAAATTATTGATAAATATGCAAACTCATCAATTTCACAGTTTTTAACAACAACAGTTTTATCGAAAATTCCACTTATCGCTTTAAAAACAAACACCTATAATTTTTTATTTCCAAATGGAAAAATTATTTTTCCTATAAAATGGATCTAAGTTAAGCGATAAGGTCATATCCATTTTTTAAAACACGACAGTTTTAAAAAAAACTCAAAGCACATGACCGCAAGTAACAAACACGCCAATAATTGATAGAAGAGTGTTAACACAATCAACTATAACTTAGAACAAAGGATTCACAAAGAAACAACATAGAAAAATAATGAGAATAAAGCAAGCAAGCACATAAAGCACACATCACAAAGATGAGCAAATGGTGGATTTACGAACAAATCCCGACAAATGCTTGTCAATCCACTAACTAACTTAAACAATTTGAGTTAGTCGATGACCTCACCACAAAAATGATAGCTCACGCCCCTCCAGATCCCCTATTGCACTAAGCGACCCGAGCAAGATAGCTTAATGTGCATGAATATTTGGGACGATAAAACTACTAACATGATAAATATATTAACAAAAGCAATTAAATCACGTTAGCTCCAACAAGGAGCACACAAATGGGAGCAGAAATCATGCAAAGGCTGACAAACCTAGAACTAACTCACATCTACCAGCTAGATTCCCACAGTTCAACCCGCTACCATTAGTATTTATATTATGAATTTATATGAAGAGATGATAAAGCTAATTTACCAGAGAGGGATCCCACATAAGGACCTCAATCCACCAGTGCAGTAGACGAATAGCCGCTCTGATACCACTATTGGATGCCCAACCCTTTGGCACCCACATTATTCATCATAACGGGAGCGCAGTTAGGTTTTAATATTCTTCTTTTCTGTTGGCCCGAACAGTATCTTGGAATGTTATTGTCCATACTTTGTCAATGTTATAGTTGCTCGTTCGATAATTCTGCTCATTCTACTATTCAAACCTTGGCCCAAAATTCTTATTATCCAATCCTCAATATCCTCACTCGGTTGTTGCACGTACAACCTATATGTGACTCAAGGCCCAACCAAGTTCACGAACCTGCTCCCAGAACACCAGCAGCAAGGGACTTTACAATGGCACCAATCGTCGCTCAAAGATTTGACACAGACAAACACAATCCTGCAAACATCCAACAATAACTTAGGGCAATAATCGAGAAGAAACACAAAGTAAATAAACCTAATAATTCAAAAAGATCAAACTGAAACAAAACTGCTTTCACAAAGAAAGCTCACCGCCAATCTAAGGTTGTAAAGCCATTAATTAAGTCCAACAACCACTCAGTAGGCACCGGCACACTGAAATGAGGGCGCTAACTAATGGAAATGGAGACGATAAATGTTGGCTCAGATATCCTTTATGTTGGACCTTTCTTGCAGCAAACCAGGTAGCTTCAAAATCTCTTCGGGATGACTCTCAGCCCACAACCACTTGTGGCTCCACCAGAAAACACCCATTGACCACTGTGGCCATTCTCAGCCCCAATAGGTTGTATCTCACCGGAATGTACTATGGTAAGATCTCTCTATTTTTCTCTATTTATTGAACTAAATTATATTGTCAAGATCTTGAAAGATGATAAAAGAATTGCATTGACAGAGTTTTTTGTATTTTGGAAACATCGTGGTTTTCTGGTTTTTGGATGAACATTTAATGTGTCACTTTTGTTAGGAGAAATTTATTATATGGTCTGGTGGTTGTTCCCAATGCCCTATGTGCTTACCATCTTAGCCTACTTCAAAACCCTATCTTTTTTTACCTAAAAGGGGGAGTAGTTAATGATGAAGGAGTAGTTATTGATGCATATATTGCTATTAAAGATGTTTTTAATTTAGGGGGAGTCGTTGTTATTGTGGATGTTGCCTCAAAATGTTAATTATAGGGAGTTTGATCTTCTACTATTCATTGTATTCTTATTTTGCTTATTGGAATTTGTGATGAAATGGATCATGAAGTGTTTGATCTTCAAGTTGTCACTTTTTTTTAATAAGTTGGGTCAAGTGGTTGGAAAGTAGAAGATAAATCTTAAATAACTTGAGAGGTCTAGGGTTCGAACCCTTGTCAACACCCTTATAAAGGGTTAGTGATACCACTTTACCTACAAGCTCGTGGTATCTTCAAGTTGTCACTATTGTACCGAAGAGATTATATTTTACTTTGGGTCTTATGATCTCTTTTCTTATATATATTTTATTTGGTAGTAGTTATTTGTTTATGATATCTCTAATTTTGGCATGATTACTTTATGATCTTTGATATTCTGATTTTTACTATAAGAGGTTAGGGGGAGTTGTAGATGATTATTCAAGTTTATACTTATGATTTTCATCATGTGTATCTTTGAAAAGAAAGAAAAAGAGAGGGAGATTGAAGTACTTGTTTATATCCCACTGTTCTCGGATATAATTCGATCCTTATACAAAAAATCTCAATTTATGGAAAGCCTTCGATGGATTCCCTATGAAAACATCAATTTTGATTTGGGTATAGACGGTATCTCTTTATTCTGCGTGATATTGACCACATTTCTGATCCCTATTTGCATTTTAGTGGGTTGGTCTGGTATGAGAAGTTATGGGAAAGAGTATATTACAGCATCTCTAATTCGTGAATTTCTAATGATCGTCGTGTTCTGCATATTGGATCTAGTATTATTCTATGATTTTCCCAAAAGTGTTACAATACCTATGTTGTGCGAAGTTGAGCATCCTCTATTCGTTGGAATAAAGCTTTTCCTTTGTAGGGGCCTTGTGCATCAAACCCCCACGGGCGGTCATCCGTCATCATAAATCACAAGGTTTTTTGAGAGCATATGATAAGCTCGTGGATAATAAATAATGGGATGAAAATATCAACGAGGCTGATAGGGAAAATTTTATTTATAGTATTTCATATATGTATATGGTCAAAAATGTCTTTTTAAAAGAATCTATATATTATCTCGACTATTTCTTTCTCAACTCGTAATAATGTAGAGAGATAAACATGTTGGAATCATGGAAAATAATGTCAAAGCACCTCCACTAGCTAAGGAAGTCCTATTCTAATCAAGCAGCAAATCTTTTCTCCTCAGATGAGGCTTAGTTCAGCTAACCCTAGATAGATCACATTTCATTACAAGGGCAGGCATTTCATTATCATTAGGAAAGGGCATCCCAACCGGGAATAAGCATGTTCGCGGTGTTATCAGTACGGACTCTCATCTCAAATAGGCCCAACAAACCAATGTTGTGTTTCTGAATGACTCTTCAAATATATCTCCACTTCACCTCTTTATTGAGGCCTTTAATAATTATATTCCAAGCACACACACTCATCATAACCCACCAGTAGTTGCCTTCACCGAATCTTCTTTGTTCTTATAAATCTTGAGTTATTTATACGGGTAAAAAGCTACCATTTGAATTTGCTCAATAGAGGGGATTTTATGCAAATATAGGTCTTAGGTTACACATGGGCCTTATGTAAAGGATCACGAACATAGAGAGTAATGGTTGGTATTAATGGGGTCATTGATTTCTTTCTGCCTACTGACCTCTTCATTAACTTGAACACTTTTAGCACATCCATGAACTGAGTCTGATTGCATACATGAGGATGAGGAGTTTGATCGTAAGATAGAGTATTCTGAATTTCTTTAAGATTTCAATGTTATAGACCAACTAGAAGTAGAAGGAGTGGATGGCGAAGACTAAGACTTCAAGAATAGGTCTCTATTGAAAGATTTTCCCACTCATCTATACCTCAATGATCATCGTAAGAAGCCTCCTCAGTTTTTTCCCTCGTAAAGAGAGAAGAGGAAGCTCAAATAGCTGACTAAAGACGGAACTAGAGAAGGTCCTCTTAGAAAGATCTTATATCACGAGGTGAGTCTTACCCATCTTCATCCACGCTTTAGGAATCCCCACCTAGGGTTCCGAAAAGGCACGAGAGTCTGTTGCCTTGTTTTCGAAACTTTCAACCTATTTAGACAACAGACTTTGGTAAACAATGTATAATGCCTGGACACTTATGTAAGATATTACTAAAAAAATAAAATATAAAAAATAAGAATTAAATATACTATGTTATGAAAAATGTGAGGTCAGATGTTGTAATATGCATAACGACTTTCATACAGACCACCTGTAGAGTGACTTTCTTAAAGAAAACCCCTCATATTGTAATGTATTGGTGTTAATGTCTACCTGCAATACTCCATGCGAAAAATACCTTCCTCAACGAAATCTCGTATAGTGTGATATTGTAAAACGATGGGTTTTGTACGAGAGTGTTGAATAAATTTCTTTGATGTAGCAGTCGCACTAGAGCTATCAACAAAAATAATTAATGTGTTTCCAAGTGAGCTATTTCCCTTAACCATTTTGATTAACCACAATAAGTTTATCCCCATATTTCAGTTCTCTGTATTACCCAAAATCTACTATTTTTTGATGTTGAATGTTTTTCAATTATATGTACTTCCCTTGATTTTTTAAATACTATTTTTATTCTCTTTATCTCCCATTTTCTCATCATCTTCCTCCATCACTAATTCTCAAAACCCCAGTGATAGAAACTCCTAGAAAATCCAATAGCTCCGAACCCATTGAGGCGCCTCTAAATCGTAAGAATAAAGGGAAAAAACCCAATCTACCCCTAATGTAAATTAATAGGTGAGGGCAAAATTTACTAGCACGAGTCACAAGAACACACCTTTCTTCAACAAAAAGCTCTTTTAGCTGCACCTCTTAAAATCATATCCCCCTTCACCGAGTTCTCCTCATAACCATATATTTTAGTTCCCAACCCTGTCACCATAGTACTCAAAGAAGAACAAACACACCTTCAACCTTTCCAAGGTAGAACTAGAAAATTTATATATAACGCTTCTACCTGATCCCGAATGATTACCTATATTTATCCAGAATCTCTACCTTCTGGACTACATAAAATTCATTATACCTACTACTCTGACAAACGATGCCGCTCAACCTCCTGTTAAACATATCACCTTTTTTGAGGATTTTGTTGATGTAGGACTCACGCTTTCTGTACGCAATTTCTTTGTCAAACTTTCTCATAGGAATAACTTTACCCTTTTACGATTAAACCCTACTCCGTACGACTCATGATCAACTATTTCATAATCTTTTTCACATGACAAAACCTGATGTAGAATTATTTTACTTCTTTACATCCTTAAACTTTAAAAGGATCCTTCTACCATTCAACTCGCAACAAAGCCCACTTCCTTAGAAACCCTGATTCTAAGGTACCTAAATGGCGATCCAATATCTTCTTCTTCAAGTCATCCTAACCTTGGCCTTTCCCTACGGGCTACCGGAACACCACCCTTGCCCATGAAAAAGTTTCCTCAACTTGTGTATTATGTTTCTATGTAGATGAGTTTTTGGAGATGTGTTTTCATAGTTTTTAGTGGTGATGAATAAATCATCGGGTTCATGGCTCAGTATTATCGGAGATCGATTCGATTGTGAGAATCTATGTGTTTCAAGCTTGGAAAATAAAAGGAAAATGAAAACAAAGCAATCAAACTATCTAAACTATCCTAGGAATTGAAATTGCAAGTTGGTCGGATGCCTCAATATGGAAATGCAAAGCAATAATGAAAGCAAGAACAAGCATTATTTCACCAAGTACAAGCATGCAAGCACAAGGTACAACTATGCATAAAAACTCAAATAATGCAAATTAGAAAAAATTGAAAGCATGGATAGAAAGAGCAAGAAAAGTTGACATAAAATTTTAAAACTTTAAGTAAAATAAAAAGTAATAAAGAGTAGATCTAAGATTTAACCTAAAACTATGCATGAAAATTAAATTACAAATAAAGAACAAGAACAACTCAAAATCAAGATGATCTAAGACTTGATCTATGATCTAGATGTGTCACTCATCTAGATTCCATATCCAATTCTTAAGATCTAACTTGAATTCAAGGTGCTAAGACAAAAGGCATAATGATTTGTACTTTTTTGTACGCATTTTTGTTAACTTTTTGTGTCGCATTCGCTTGTGTTTTTCTTGATTTTATGGGTATTAAGAGTTGTTTTGGCCTATTTTATTAGTTTTAGGTTTTTATAGCCTTTGTGCGGTTTTTAGTCGTTTTTCGTACATTTTTACCCTTTTTCATATTTTTGGTCGTAGGATGACCAAGCGGTCCCCGTGCACGCTCGGAGCATCCCATTCGACTCGGATTGGAACGGGCAAAGCAAGAAAACATAGCGTGAATGAGGAGCGACAAACCGGCGGACGTTTAGAGCGAAACGAGAAAATCGAGCCGGAGCAGCCGAGCCAGTCGATCGACTGGCTTGCTGTCGATCGACTGACTCATCAGGATCGACTGGACCTTCGACTGGAGTCCAGTAAGGTTGGCCAATTTTTGAAAGCAGTCGATCGACTGACCCTTAGTCGATCGACTGCCAGTCGATCGACTGCTCCTAAGTTGATCGACTGAGATGCAGTCCAGCTCGGGATTTTATCACTTTTGGATGATTTTGCCCTTGCGTTTTTGTATAAATAAGTCCAGCCTTCTCCAACCTTATCCCAACCCTTCCTTGGTGGAATTTGGGGCTTGCTCCATTTCCTCCAAGCCCTTACTATGCTTTTCAAAACCCTAGCTTATAATCCCTAGTTTAGTGTAGTCTTAGTTAGCTTAGTGGTTAATCTAGTTTAGCTTAGCTAGTTAGTTGTTAGTTAGTAGTTAGTTAGTTTTTTTTGAAGAAAATGTGGGAGTGAGTGACACCTCCTTCATTTTGTGGAGCTTGTAGTTTGAAGACTTGAAGCTTTTGTGTTCAATGCAATTTGGTAGTGTTCTTTCCCTTTATTATTATGCTTTGTTCTTGATTAATTGTTCTTGTTGTTGTGTTGGTTTTTAGATTTAGTTTGTGTTGTTGTTCTTGCCTTGTTCTTCAATTTCTCATTTCTAGATTTTAGTTTGTTCATGTTCTTGCAAAAACTCCATTAATGCTCTTTTCAAGCTTTTTACCTCTTTTAGTTAGACAAACTTTTAGCTCTTGAAAGATGTATGAGTTTTTCTTCTATGGCAATTTGTCTTGTTCAATTTTAAAGCCTTTGACTTTTCTCAAATTCAAATGCTTTTGATTTTCCCTCCATGAATCCTCTTTTAATTGGAAGCTTAATTTGATGCAATTAGTTTAGTAATTACGGGTTTAGGGTTTAGGTTCGTTTAGAACCATTAATCGGAGCTTGTCGAGAATTGGGATTGACGACCTCAATACTTAATTGACATTTGGGATTGACAACCCCGAATTGTGGATTAAGTACTCGGCGAAAACCGATTAATCGTGGAGACGAACCGAACACCCTAAACCCTCGTTCTCTTTATTTTAATTAAAGTCTCCTTTTAAATTCAAGCTTTAGCATAAAATTCAAACCAAACCAATGACTTAATGCTTTCCTAGTGTAGATTAGTGTAATTTAGCTTAACAAGAGAATAACTAAAACCACCAACCACCGATTATATCTATCCTCGAAAGACACGACTCGAGAAAGCTTACCGCTTTACAATCGACTCCGTACTATTGTGGAGAAGATTTCTTAGAGTGTTAAGAATTCTTCGATCAAATTTTGGCGCCGTTGCCGGGGATAGATTAAGGCAAAAGGTGTTTTTAATTATTTCTCTTGTTATCTTAGTTAGTTAGTTAGTTTAAATTGTTGTTTTACTTTTACTTTCGATGCTCGTAATCCTTTGTTGAGTGTTGTGTTTGCAAGGTACTCATTCGGGGAGCCCGATGCCGCCCGCCTACACTCACGACGATTAAAGGATGTCTCCGCCGCTCGTTTGATTCGGCCGAGGATGGCAAACTACCGAGCGAGTTTGTCATACGAGAACCCTAATATCCAAACTCCCACATATCCAAACTCTTATATCCAAACTCCCGAATATCCAAACCCGTAAACCACTCCCCCAAGCTATCGGGTCCCCTCGACATATGATGACCCGTACGCTTCGATTAGTGAAGAATGGGCCTCCTCTTTCGATTATTCCGGCCCAAGCCCTTCTTATTCTCCACCGATTTCATATCCCCATAACCCGAGCATGGATCCATATGCACCGACTCGTGATCCTTATGATCCGGGTTTTGACGATCCATATGCTCAACTCGCCCCGCCTCCTTCTTACTCGAGCTTTGATTCGTATGCTCCACCCATTCTTGATTCGTATTCTTGGAGCTACGACTTTTACGACCTACCCACATCGAGTTCGTATACTCCGAACGATGACCCATACACCTCACTTTTTCAAGATTCGTCTATGACCCAACTCCCGAACTTTGAGCCTCTCTCATCCGAGCTCGTGGAGGTGATTCGACAATTGGATGAATGCCTTGCTCGCATGGAGACTCAAGTAGAGCAAATTGCCAATGAAGTGGACGAGCTTAAGAGACCGTGTCTTGACGAGATGCCCATCTTTTATGTTGTGGTTCCCACGGTCGTTGACGGCAATTCGAGTTTTGACGATCTTTTGAAAGAGGTCTGCACGGAGGTGGAGTTAGAAGGTGAGGAGATAGGGTCGGAGGTTGGCGTTACCCCTCTCGTGCTTCTTGAAGACGTTGTAGTGTAAATTGAGGGGGAGTCACTTTTGGGGTCTCCAACGGCACTTGGAATGTCGAGCTTACTTGATTTTGGCAAGGATGATGAAGATGTGCCATTTTCAGAGGATGTGGAGTTAATTGAGCCTC
The DNA here is from genome assembly GCA_014905375.1 of Phtheirospermum japonicum. Classification (NCBI taxonomy): domain Eukaryota; kingdom Viridiplantae; phylum Streptophyta; class Magnoliopsida; order Lamiales; family Orobanchaceae; genus Phtheirospermum; species Phtheirospermum japonicum. Next base: position 248,313 of record BMAC01001060.1, on the reverse strand, counting down.
TTTTGCCACCACCCGATGCTTTATTGCTACTTGACCAAGTGGAGTTAGAGGAGGTAGTGGGGGATGTGTTGGATCCTACTCTCTCGTGCCCGAATAAGACTACTTCTAAAGTCGAGAGAGAGGAGATTACGGTCGGGGAGACGAAGGAGTACGTCGACCCGTTTTGGGATGATCACATTTAGGTGGTCGACTACTCCCTCTTCCGACCCCCGAAGCAAGCCCGCTCTTTTGTTGCTTTGACCTACCGGCTTGCTCGACTTTCCCGCCTTGGTGATCTTTGTCACCCGATGTGTCTACTCGAGAACACCAAGGCGTGGCACGATCGCCACCTCTTCTTGGATCCCGGATAGCGTCATTTGTATAAACCGTCGAGCTATAGACGTTAAAGTAGCGCTTATTGGGAGGCAACCCAATTTGTAAAAAAAAAAGAGAAAATCCAAATAAAATAGAAAATTCAAAAAAAAAAACTTTTTATTCGTATTTTATTTATTGCAACCCCCCGTTTGTTCATTTCTTGTAGGTTGCTTGTCTCGACTCCCAGAGAGGACTTATGCACGATCGCATCGACATAAGCTCGGAGATAGTGGCGTTTCCTTTTCCCTTACACTTTTTACCGCTTTCTAGCTTAATATGCAATGAGGACATTGCTAGGTTTTAAGTGTGGGGTGGTTAGGGTTCGTCTTAGGTTTTTAAATTGTTGCATGCTTGCTTGTGATAATTTGAGTAGCGTGTGTGTTATTTTTGCTTGGAACCTTGGCGAAGTGACGCGGTTTTGATGAATTGCTTAGGAGTTTAGATTTTCGATCGGATGTAGTGGACTTAGGTGGCTTAACTCATTGGAAACTTTGTTCGGCTTTAGCTTCATGCTATTCTTGAGCTCATATAGAACTAGTGCCTCAACTAGCCTCGTCGTCAAACACTCTCTATAGGATTTTGTTTTGTAATTTGGAGTCGTCAATTGCTCCATGTGCTCAATCGAAAACATTGTTAGTTGCTAGTAGCAACTAGTGATCGGAGCCGTTGATTTCTCTTTGTATATATCTTGTATTTAAGTACCTTATTTCCTTGGGTACCAAAAAAAAAAAGAAATAAAAATCCGAAAAAAAGAAGAAAGAAAATAAAATAAAAAATGATGATGAATAAAACAAGGATAAGTTATAAATCCTTGTAAGTAATAAAACGTGCAACTCTTGAACATTTCCTCTTTCTCCTTCTTTGTAGATTTTGCTTGTTAAAGAGAGTTGTAGACGATCGGGGCTAGTAGGGAGCCGATTAACGGTTCGACCGTGGATAGACCATAGCCGGGGCAAGGACGAGGGGACCGACTTGGAGGGTTACCTAGTACTTTTAGGTTTCGGGAGTCGATCTAAACTTTATTTATCAACGCATCATTGTCGTCCTTTTAGCCAAGTTAACAAGCATTGTAGCATACGACGTCTTGAATTAGGTTTTGTGCACTAGTTTAGGATCACCCGGGGATAGTTTCGTAATTCTAGATTAGTATTGCTTGAGGACAAGCAATCATTCTAAGTGTGGGGTGGTTGATTTGTACTTTTTTGTACGCATTTTTGTTAACTTTTTGTGTCGCATTCGCGTGTGTTTTGCTTGCTTTTATGGGTATTAAGAGTCGTTTTGGCCTATTTTATTAGTTTTAGGTTTTTATAGCCTTTGTGCGGTTTTTAGTCGTTTTTCGTACATCCTCCTCCTCATTGCTCCACTCTTCCAAAAAAACTCGTTCGACCGTGGCCTTGATGAAGTCCATATACACCCACTCTTCGCAAGATTGTTTTGAAGTAAAAGGTAAGGGGTCAAGAGGAGTAAAAATACTCGGAATCGAAACCATGGCCTCCTCCATCGGTGAGACAACCGAATCAACTACCCCAAACTTTTCAAGGAACGTGACCGGAAGAGTAGGCGAAGGTAGTGGACCCACGCGATAAGTAACAAGAGGATCGTGAGGCGGCGGTGGAGTAGGACAACTGGGTCCCGCACAAGGAGGAGTCAGTTTCGGGTTAGACATTTGAGCGATTTGAGCCTTCAATGTCGCTATTTTCGTAACCAACTCAAACTCCTTCGAGGATAAAGCCATGTTCACGTCATAATCATGAGAATACGTCGGTGGAGAAGATTTTTGCTCGGGAGGGCCACTTGGGACAATGAAGCTCCCACCTCCAAACAACTCATAAGGATCGAGGGTCGGGGCACTATTGTTGGTATCAATGTAAACCAGTGTAAAAAAATGGTCTATTAACATCTCCCATAGTGCGAATGGGTGGGCCTCTTATGACATTGGAGCTCGGACCGCCAAACGACTCATAATCCTCGTGATCTTTAGCGGTTAAAGGGGGAATTCGGGGAACACCAAACGAGCAAGGAATCGGAGTTTGACCTCCATACATGTTCGTGCATTGATTGGGAGCATTAGAACCCCCATATTGACCGGATGTCAGATTGTGTGTATTTTGGAAGTGATTGGTAGCGCCATATCCTCCATACGTAGTGGAATTCGGATTTTGGTTACTAACGATCCCATTTCAATTAACGAAGCCTCCATTATACATGTTCAGAATTTGAGGAGTAGGGGCCCCGTAACCTTCATACTGACCGTTTAAACCCATGAAGCCGCTCGACCCAACATGTTTTGCACCATGCCCTCCCATGTTGGGTTCACCATAGCCGAATCCACCATTGGCAACGTGGTTTTCACCATTCCCTCCCACGTTACCATACCCATTATACAACATCTCATTCCCAACATGGTTTGCACCATGACCTCCCATGTTGGGAATGTATCCACCATAGTTATAAGCACCTTCCATACTAAACAAAAAACGGAAAAAACAAAAGAAAGCTAAAAACACAATGAAACTACAAGCAAATCGAAAGCCTTAACCAAGCTGAGTCGCAACGGCGCCATTTTTTTTCATAGTTTTAGTGGTGTTGAAAGTATATCAACGGGTTCTTGGATTGGTATTATCGGAAATCAACTCAATTGTAAATTTCAAGGTGTTTCAAGCTTGGAAAATAAAAGGAAAGTGAAAATAAAGCAATTAACCTAATTAAACTACACTAGAAATTGAAATTGCATGTTGGTAGAACGCTTGTCACGCGGGTGACCCGGGTTCGATCCCCAGCAACAACGCCATTTTGTTTTCATAGTTTTTAGTGGTGATGAATAAAACATCGGGTTCATGGATTTGTATTATCGGAGATCGATTCGATTGTGAGAATCTATGTGTTTCAAGCTTGGAAAATAAAAGGAAAATGAAAACAAAGCAATTAAACTATCTAAAATATCCTAGGAATCGAAATTACAAGTTGGTTGGATGCCACGTCGTATGCCTCAATATGGAAATGCAAAGCAATAATGAAAATAAGCAAGAACAAGCATTGTTTCACCAAGTACAAGTATGCAAGCACAAGGTACAACTATGCATAAAAACTTAAATAATGCAAATTAGCAAAAATTGAAAGAATGGATAGAAAGAGCAAGGAAAGTTGACATGAAAGTTTAAAGCTTTAAGGAAAATAACAAGCAATAAAGAGTAGATCTAAGATTTAACCTAAAACTATGCATGAAAATTAAATTGCAAATAAAGCACAAGAACAACTCAAAATCAAGATGATATAAGACTTGATCTATGATCTAGATGTGTCACTCATCTAGGTTCAATATCCAATTCTTAAGATCTAACTTGAATTCAAGGTGCTAAGACAAAAGGCATAACATGAAGAACAAGCATGGAATTGAAGAGCAAAGCATGGAAATAAAGCATAAAACATGAAATTGAAAGGAAACTTACTTGAATTAAGAAATGAGACAAAGCTTGAATATAATTGCATCAAAAGTAACAATCCAAAGGAGTATTTGGATTCTTCTTGGGCTTACAAACCCAAGGCCAAGCATGAAAGTAAATCTAAAACTAGGAAAAGAAATTACATCAAAACTTGAAATTGAATCTAAAACCTAAGAGAGAAGATTATCCAAGAGCTTGATTGAAATTTGATCCCCAACCCCAAGTTAGGATTGGGAAGGGAGTTATTCTTCAATGTTGCAAGGTGTGAGCTTTATATAGTTGTTTGTAGGGGCAAAAATGTCCAAAAACACCAAAATTCCCACAGCCCTCAGCGTTGCAGTCGATCAACTGCAGGGGGTGTCGATCGACTGAAGGGCAGTGCAGTCGATGTCGGGGCTTTCAGTCAATCCGTGATCGGTTGATCGACCACCAGTCGATCTGGCAGTCGATTTGGAGCTTTTCAGTCGATCGTGGATGCTTTCGGCTCGAATCTCTTGTTTTTCAGTCCAAAACGTCCGCGGAGTGAATATAATCCTTTTAGCCACCTACAAAACAAGAATTCAAACTTAAAAACCCCAAAATAGCAGAAACACCTCACACTTCGTACACTTTAAGACCATAAGCAATAAACAAGAAATAAACGACTAAAAATAACACTAAACTCTAACTAAAAATACTATGAAAACACAACAATTACATGAAAAACAAGATGGTGTATTTTTTTTTCTTATGAAAGTATTTATCCGCGCTTTATTACAGAAATTTTTTCTCTTACTTTATTTGTTTAATTAGTTATTTGTTACTTTGATTGATTTGATTATTTGCTGCATTATATTTCAGCAAATTATACAGGACACTTGAATTAAACCGAACAAACAAATAATATGGGTGATGTCATAATATAATGAATCTCCACATCCTTATCTAAAGGCTAGAGGCAAATCAGGAAATAATATAGGCATTGTTTAAGCATATCTTTAATATGAAATGTTCTAGTATTTTATATATGTATATGGTCAGAAATGGCTTTTCAAAAGAATTTACATATTATCTCGACTATTTCTTTCTCAGCTCGTAATAAGGCAGAGAGATCAACATTTCGAATTCGTAGAAAATAATGTCAAAGCACCTCCACTAGCTAGGGAACTCATTTTCTAATCAAGCAGCAAATCTTTTCTCCTCAGATGGGGCTTAGTTCAGCTATCCCTAGACAGATCAAATTTGATTAGAAGGGCAGGCATTTCATTATCATTAGATTAGGACATCCCAACTGGGACAAGCATGTTCGTGGTGTTATCAGCACGGACTATCACCTCTAAAAGGCCCGAGAAACAATCTTGTGTTTCTGAACGACTCTTTAAATCTATCTCTACTTCACCTCCTTATTGAGGCCTTTCATAATTATATTACAAGCACCCACATTCATCATAACCCATTGAGTCTGCTTGCATACATGAGGATGAGGAGTTTGATCGTAAGATAGACTATTCTTAAATTCATTACAATTTCAATGTTGTAGACTAACCAAAAGTAGAAGAATAGATGGCGAAGACTAAGAATTATCGAATAGGGCTCTAATGAAAGTTATTCCCACTCATCTATGCATCTATGATCATCGTAAGGAGCCTCCACAATTTCTTCCCTCGTAAAGAGAGAAGAGGAAGCTCAAGCAGTTGACTAAAGACGAGACTAGAGAAGCTCCTCTTAGAAAGATTCTATGTCAAGAGGTGAGTTTTACCCCTCTTCGTCCACACTCTAGGAATCCCCACCTAGGGTTCCGGAAAGGCACGAGAGTGTGTTGCCTTATTCTCGAAACTTTCAACCTATTTAGACAACAGACTTTGGTAAAGAGTGTATAACGTGTAGACACTCATGAAAGGTATGCCAAAAAAAAAAATTAAATATACTGTTTTACGAAAAATCGAGGTCGGATGTTGTAATATACATAACGACTTTCATACAGACAACATATCGAGTGACTTTCTTAAATAAAACCCCTCATATTGTAATGTATTGGTGTTAATGTCTACCTGCATTTAATATAATCCATGCGAAAAATTCCTTTCTCAACCAAATCTCGTATAGTGTGATATTGTAAAACGATAGGTTTTGTACGAGAGTGTTGAACAAGTTTTTTTTGATGTGGCAGTCGCACTAGAGCTATCAACAAAGACAGTTATTGTGTTTCCAAGTGAACTGTTCCCCTTAACCATTTTGATTAACCACAATAAGCTTCTCCCCGTATTTCAATTCTCTGTATTACCCAAAATCTTCTATTTATTGATGTTGAATGTTTTTCGGTTTTATTTACTTCCTGTGATTTATAAAATACTAATTTTCTTCTCTTTTTCTCCCTTTTTTCTCACATCTTTCTCCATCACTAATTATCAAAACCCCAGTGATAGCACCTCCTGGAAAAATCCAATAGATCCAAACCCATTGAGGCGCCTCTGGTTCGTATGAATAAAGGGAAAAAAACCTAATCTGCCCCAAATACGAATTGATAGGTGAGGGCCAAATTGACTGTCATGAGTCACAAGAACACACCTTTCTTCAACAAAAACCTCTTTTAGCTGCACCTCTTAAAGTCATATCCCCCTCCACCGAGTCCTCCTCATAATCATATATTTTAGCTCCCAACCCTGTCACCATAGTACTCAAAGAAGAACAAACACGCCTTCAATCTTTCCAAGGTAGAACTAGAAAATTTATATATAACGTATGGCTTCTACTTGATCCCGAATGATTACCTATATTTATCCAGAATCTCTACCTTCTGGACTACATAAAATTCATCTTACCTACTACTCCAACAAAAGATGTCGATCGACCTTCTATTGAACATATCACTTTTTTTTGAGAAATTTATTGATGTATGACTCATGTTTCCTGTACACAATTTCTTTGTCAACCTTTCTCATAGGAATAACTTTACCCTTTTACAGTTAACCCCTAACTCCGTACGACTCACGATCAATTATTTCATATTCTTTTTTCATATGACAGAACATCATGTAGAATTATATTACTTCTTTACATCCTAAAACTTTAAAATGATCCTTCTACCTTTCAACTGGCAACAAAGCCCACTTCCTTAAGAACCCTGATTCTAAGGTGCCTAAATGGCGGAACAAACTCTTTTTCTTCAAGTCATCCTAACCTTGGCCTTTCCCTACGGGCTACCGCAATACCACCCCTGCCCTTGACAAAATTGCCTCAACTTTTGTTTTATGTTGCTATTTAGAAGAATTTTTGGAGACGGTGTATTTTTAACTTATGAAAGTATTTTTTCGCTCTTTAATGCAGACACTTTTTCTCTTATTTTATTTATTTAATTAATTATTTTTTACTTTGATTGATTTGATTATTTGCTGCATTATATTTCAACAAATTGAGCACGACACTTGGATTAAACCGAACAAACAAATAATATGGGTGATGCCGTAAAATAATGAATCTACGCATCATTATCTAAAGGCTAGAGGCAAATCAGGAAAGAATAGAGGCATTGTTTGAATACATCAAATACAATATAATAATACATTATCATCCACATCTACAGTAAAAAGTAAAGTATTCTAAATTCTATAACAAACAAGAATTCTTACTATTTAGAGAATTTTGAATACCCAAAAATTGTAAATACCAGAATTCATAATCTCAACGAATGTTAATCCAAGCATGCTCTAAAGATATTTGTTGGCGTGGGTCGCAGGCTTTTCTCAGAGTAACTCTGTCTTCGTGTCTTTAAATTTTATTATTAAGAGGAGAACCCATCATATTGAGAATAAAATCAGAATAAAAAATGAATCTAGACAAATAAACAGCTTAAAGAAAAGTTAAAAACCTGGAAAAGGCACATAAAATCCTAAATCATGATTCTTCACGAATCTAGATATAAATTATAGAAAAAATTAGTTTCTCAAACCATAAACTTAATTAGATCTTAAAACTAATTGATTATAATTTGCTGCTCTTCAAGGTTGGTATTTTTTAATGTAAAACAAACATATAGATTAACCAAACAAACTCGAATCCAGGGATATAATCTTCGTGTTAAAAAAATTAATATGTAAATAAGAATATATTATCATATGGTGACATGAATATTTCTCTTCAAGAAAAAAAAGTAAAAACTAACTTCATCTTCCAAATAATTTTTCCGAAAATTTGATGTTCGATTAGTGAAATCGAAGAAAGACAGTGGGGAGGCTGTTGGAGCGGTGCATCGGTAAAATCGAACAAAAGAAGAATTAGGGTAAAAAAATGATTTCATAGTAAATTATGTGGGTTTAAAATTATTTTTTGGAATAAGTATTTGTTTTTTGTTGTTAATATAACTAAAAGGTAAATACTTGTGTTAGGCCAGATTAACGGGTCATGATCCGTTAGGTCATCTGATTAGGTCATCTGACCCGATACTATAATGTATTAGTTTTTGTACCGTGATGCATTGGTTTTTTACTGTAAAATATTAGTTTTTCATAAATATCTGACCCGTGCTATGATGTATTGGTTTTTGTTCTGTAATTTTTTTTAATATGATGTATTGGTTTTTTTTAATGTATTGATTTTTAAATTATAATGAATTGATATAAAATTTTGACCTAACAGATGATTCGTTAGTTCGGTCTAATAAGAGTGTTTCCCCTTATTAAAATGCTGCTCGAGTGGCTGGGACTTCCCACTTTTAGAAGAATGGCGTCGGTCAATTTATTGACACAACACTTTAATATATCAATTTTGAATAAAGGTGAGAAGCGACATATGTCACTCGCACATTCGCAGTAGGATATCCAAACCTAGGAGAAGTTCGAAACNCTAACATCTCATTGTGAAATACGAAAATACAAATCCAATTTCAATATGTTACATCATTATATAAACTGGAAAAACAAAAAAAAAGTTTATAAATAGCCGTATTAGTATGTAGTGATGCTGTATGGACCCAAATTGACCACATGTTCGGAATCCCTAGCTGCATAGATAATGCCATTAGTTTACCCAACCCTCGCTGTAGCTCCTTCATTATTGTTGGACAATTTATTCAATTCAGAAACATAACTAAAAAAAAGGTTCTAACAGGGTTTTCTTGTATGTAACTCAAGTAATAATTAATCTCTCTCCTGAAGTACCCAAACAAGTGGTATAATTAATTACTATATTGTTTGAAAGAGAAACATATAAATACATACACTAGCTAGCAGGTGCGTGTTCATACCAAAAACTAGCAAGGATGAGTGGATGGTATTCATTAGTAAGTTTTGATACTCATTATTTGATAGTAAATATTGTTTAGAATAACTATATCAGAAAATAAATTTTTGAAACACACTTAAGAGGATAGAAATTTATTTTAATTTAAAAAGAAAAATCGAAAAATTGTCCCACACTGGGATAGCCACCAAGTCCTAAGGGGTGCGGTGCGGCAAATTATATCATGCACCCGGTCTCATTTTTAATATCATATACGATAGTATATAGATGATTTGTATGATGGTATATAAATATTATGTGCGATAATAAATGAATGTTTTGTACGCCTAAAAATTTTATGATGCGGATCTCGACGGCCACTACAAGGGAAGATATATATATTTTGTGCGATAATAAATGAATATTTTATACAATGGTATATGTATATTTTATGCAATTATATATGAATATTGTGCTCCTAAGAATTTTATCGACCGGATTTCGACGACGCCCATTTATATACATATATAATTACAAAGAATATACATATACCATCATTCAAAAAGAATCAAGTGCACATTATATAATGCACTCAATGCATCATATACCATCTGATGCGATTGCACCTTCTAAATAATTTAATTTTTATATAGTTAATTATATACAAAGAATATAAATATACCATCATTCAAAAAGAATTAAGTGCACATTATATAATGCACTCTATGCATCATATTCCATCTGATGCGATTGCACCTCCTAAATAATTTAATATTTATATAGTTACATTAAATTAGTAATATTGTTCATAATATTGGAAAACTAATTAAGGTTATTCCATCTCTCTCTCTTCAAATTTTCCTTGAGAAAATTGTGTTTTTGTCTCATAACTCTTAATTTTTATCCTGTAATTTATTTTTATTCTAATTAATAGGACTTGTTTGCAATTTTGGTCCACCAACCAAACTTTTGCACTTCTGGTCCCACTAGAAAGTTTTCTTTCAACAGTTGGTCTGACTGAAGAGTTTTTATTTTGCACTTTTTGTGCTACATGTGCAACATATGATTCTTATGTTTTTTACTCAATTTCAATATTAAGGCCAAAATTGCAAATTATGCAACCAAGTGCAAGAGTTCCATTCTTGTGAAACCAAAAATGTAATTTTATTAAACTTGTACGTAGTTGTGTATATTATATATTTGCACTGGGTTTTCACTCTGATTCTTAGATGCTTTAATTTATTTTTTCTTTTTATTTTAATTGTTTTGTATTCAATTTTTTTATTATAATTTATGATAAGCATACTTTCTAAATTTAAATATTATTTCTTGAAACAAAAAAGTATATCAAGTATTACTTAAAATAGTAAAAATATTAAACATGTTTACAAGAACTTATATGAAAATAAAAACTTTGTTTTATATTGGTTTCACTAGGGGTGTAAACGGGCCAAATCGTTCGCGACCAATTCGCTACCCAACTCGATAAAAACTCGATTGAACTCATTAAAAAAAGCTCGTTTAATAGACGAGCAAACTCAAGCTTCATGGGATTCGACTCGTTAACTCGTAAACGGGTTCGTCAGTGTAAGTTCGTTATTAAACTCATATAAATTAAACTAATAATTTGATTTTAATTTATAATTTATAATTTATAATTGTTCATATAAAACAATATAGAAATATATAAAAATTTATTTGTTCACATATTTTAGTAGATGTATTATGTACTTTGGAAAATATTTTATTTTATTTTTTTAATAAAGTAAAGAATAATTTAATTAATATTAATATCTTTTGAGCTCATTTAGATTCAATTAAACTTGAAAAACTTCGCGAGTTATCGATATGTTCGTTAAAAAAAGCTCGAGTTCAACTCGTTAATAAACGAGTAAGTTTAAACTCTTTAAAACTCTTCTTTGTTCGGTTCGTTTATAGCCCTATATCTTATCGTAAGGAGGCCTCTTACGAGATCTTCTTGTCCTTAATTCAATTTATTGATAGCATGGCAGTCATTATTTAATATTATATAAAGTATTTCTTTAATTTACTGTTTCGGGTGGTGTAGAGGTTAGGGAGGTCCCCAAAATCAAAGGAGTGTATAAATTTACTCCCTCCAATTCTTAATAAATGACATTTTGCTTTAGATGAGAACCCAAATAACCAATCTCTTAAATATGTATAATTATCTTTTACATAAAAAAAAACTCTTGTTTATCTCTATCGCTCTCTCATACTTACGTATTTTATTAATACTTATCTTTTACAAAATAATATTGATAAGTTAAAAATAAAAGATTTATTAGGGTTGTGATAGGGATAAAATAGACAGAAAATGTGATAAATGTCTTGAACGTCATTTAATCGGAAAACTGAGAAAGAGTCCAAAATGTCAATTAATTAGTAACGGAGGGGTACAAGAAAATGTTCAGCATAAAGGGACGCAAATGTTTGGGAAACATTTATTATAGCCAATAGACGATGAGATTTTGCTTTGTTTCTACTCATTTTTGCGTAAGAAGATTCTTGCGTATGAACATCATATATTGTCGTCACCAATTAGAACACCGTGAAATTGGAGTAAAACTATAATTTAAATAGATTTTATATATAGAGAGAGAGTTTGGTTCAAGTGAGAACCATTATCCTAGGTGAACAATATTAAGTATATTATGTTATGTAACTTTATTATATAAGGTAAGTTGCGTCTGATATTATTACTAATTATTGCTTCTTTCGTTTTAAAATAAATGTCGTTTTATATAATCAATTTTGTTACAAATTAAGTGTCATTTTAAAATTTTTTACCACTTTATTTCAGTTTTATTTTCGCTTATTTTAAGAAATATAAATAAATTTATGATAATAGGATAACTAAAGGGAAAGAAGTGAAGGAATTAAATACGAATATTATTAATTGATTGAGGGTGTGTTGATCAAATATTTATATTCCTTAATTTTGAACAAGAATTCTAGAATGATACTTACTAAGAAACAGAGGGATTATTAACATACTAATACATTTGTATATAAGGTAAATTACGACTACTACTTATACGATCGCACTACTACTCATGTGATAGAATACACTGCTACTTATGCAACAGACTACATTGCTACTTATGCGCTACTGCTATTGCTACTTATAACGATGGAAATTGTTAGTTAAGCGACAAACTAACATTTGTATAAAGTAAATTGTGCTTATTACTTATACGACTGCACTACTACTTATACGACAGACTACACTGCTACTTACGCGACACACTAATACTTACGTTTTTTGAAGTAGAGTTAGAAAGAAAATTGAATCATTAGGGATATTGATCTCTCTCTCCACATAGAAAACCATAATGCCTTCACTTTGACTATTCGAACTGCAACATTCTAATTTAAAAAAATTATTTATTCTAATCTTAATTAATAATAACCGTCCATATCCATTTGATTAAAGGTTGAGATCTATCACTATTTTCCACAACAGGGATGGTTCTCACACGTAGTAATCCCTGTGTGTGTGTGTGTGTGTGTGTGTGTGTATGTGTGTGAGTGATTATGATCAAGTGAGAACGAGTCTTGGTATGAGAAATGAGAATGTTTAATATGTAATAAATCTTGAGGACGACGTCATCATGACTTCGCATTTGATAATAATAAAGGACATATATGTTATTATTATCATTTTAATATTTTAAAAGAAATATATTTATTTTTAATACTTTCATTTTTTTTAATTCAATTTTTTCATTTCAACTAGGATTTCGATTCGCTAATAAATATATTGTGCAACTTCTCATATAGTGTTATGCATGTTCAATAACACTATAGTGTATTTACAATAAAATTGTCAAAATGGGATGGCGGGCAACAGCTTAATGAAACCTGCAATTCGATGGGCGGGGTAGGCCTAAAAACCCTCAACCTGAACCCTCCCAGTCTTGGACCGCGGGTTTGGGTAAGCTGGCCCACTAATGTATATAGTTTATTATACTTTTACACTCCTATTATATAGAGAAAATGACAAAAGGTATAATCTTTTTAAGAAAAATTCCAATTTTATTATTGGTTGATATTTTTTCCATTCCTAAATTTTTTTAATCATAATTTAAAGTGATGAGTTAATTATTTTCTCTGTACTACGAGACTATGGTTAAATTTATTATTAAATATTTTTGGATATTAATCTATTTTAGGTAGTTATATTATTATTATTTTTCTTCTCTTTCCATGTTAGCAAAATCACATCGACGTTCAATTAATCATATATCTTGATTGATTTTTTTCCTTTCTATTTCTCACTTTCCATATCCTCAAAATAAATTTCCTCTCAAAATAAATCCAATCACCCGTCCTCCTCAAAACCATCCCATTCAAGATATCTCTTGCAATTCTTAGTTACCACACGTTGAGAAAATCGTGACTCGGTTAGAATACAAGAAAATCTCCCATCCAAAACTTCATTACAAAATTCATCACTTTCATAAATTAATAAAGCCATAGTCACTCGACTACAAGATTATTAACTTCAAACGCGTATCTAATAATCTTAAAAAGGGGACAAATATGCACAAACCCAGCTTTGACAGACTTAAGCCTAAGGTTTGTTGTTTATATATTTCTTATATTTTTCCATTCTTTATGAATCTCATATATATATATAAAATTTTCCCCAGAATTGCGATATTGTAATTGATGCAAATATTTTTTAAAAAATAATTTCATGATTGAGAGTGGAATTATATTGAGTAATCATCATCATTGTAATCTATATTACTTCTTTAATTTTTTTTATGAAGCACATTAGATGATTTTTTTCATTGGTTTTGGAGTTTATATACAAATGTGTTGTATTAAGTAATATATGAAATTAGGGATAACAGATATATGTTTCAATTTGTAATCTATATGTGTAAGGTAATACTATATTGTCCTACCATACTATGATAATAGTAATTAAAGTAGTTGGTCTTACTGTCATTATTCTTATTGATCTTTTGTTTATTTTCTAGTGATAATAAGTAGAATCTTATTTTCAAATTGAAGTGGTTTATGTTGGGTTGATATTTAGATAAATGCATCATTATGCTTGTTGATCTTTGTGTATTTTCTAGTGATAATAAGCCGGGTCTTATTTTGAGGCTGAAGTGGTCTTTTGTTTATTTTATAGTGATAATACTTGAAGTGGTTTATGCTGAGTTGATTTTCAGCAGAATGCATCATACAGGTCCTATACACGTTGTATTGAAGGTCGTGTTCATGATTTTGTGGTTTTATACTCAGAGTATATCATTGCCAACACCGAAATTCCGATAGAAGATCTTGACGTTGAAGTCCATAAAAAGTCTTGTTTTTAAATTGGACAATGGATAGAAACTATTGATGAATCCTTGTCATGTTATCTGACGATCTGCGGAAAGAGATCTCCAATAATAGATTTTAGTATAATTCATAGTTGTTCTCATTTAGGTATCAATGGACGTCATTTGTTATATAGTGTCCATCCTAATTTCTTTGCATCTGCATTTTTCACTTTACTTGCTAGTATTTGGTTGTATTTTAGTTCGAGTTGGATTTGCGAGTTCTAGCATCTATGATTTTGCTGCACTATATTCAGTGGACCTTATTACAATTATATATGTTTATTATGGGGTTCTTTGTTATTTATCTATTGTATATGGGTCGTGCGTTTCCTGTGTACTGGTTGTACATCTTCTTTCTACTATCTGTTTATTTTCTTGTTGCTGGCCATTTATCTTTTTGTTAACTGCTTATTGATATTTGAGTTACTATTGTAACTAATCCTGATTCTATAAATCACCACATAACACCTTTTTAGCTTTTTTACTTCGATGATTTGGTGTCTTCGAATCATATTCTGATCTTAATAATTTAGTTATAGGCTTTACCTAGATTATTTATGTTGATGTTGGTTAATGTGTATTCGACCTGTAAAATTAGTTATGTTGATGTCTGGTTTATGTATAGTTGACTTGTAAGATTATTTATATTCATATTTGGTTTAAGTATAGTTGATTTGTAATTTAGTTATAAGTTTTAATTACACAATTTATGTTGATGTTGAATTTATAAGCTTGTCAGGTCCTAAAATTTGATTTAGTTGATCTGTAGTTAATTTTCTATTTAATCTTTTGCACTTTTGTTTTTCAAATATTTTCATAACATTATTTTTGTTTGGTTGATTTTGTATTTCTTAGTAACTGAATTTGGTTCATTTAAAGTTATAAATATAAATAAACAACAAATCAAATAATAAAAAGTCATGGTATGAGATAGATATATGAAAATTAAATAAATATAAATCACTACTGCAAAACAGTGAATTAACGGTGGTTATTTTTCACTTTTTAACGGCGGTTTTTGAACCGCCGTTAATTTTTACGGCGGTTTTTAAAAACCGCCGTAAAAAACCATGAATTAACGACGATTTTATGGAAATTTAACGTCGGTTTTACAACCGCTGTCGTTTATACACTTTCAACAGCGATTTTTGAAACGCCGTCGAAATTATCACTTTTAAGGGCAGTTTTTGAAAAATACCTTCTAGAAAGTCTGTTTTCCAGAAGTGACATTTTACGCGGTTCTTGAAAATACCTTCTAGAAAGTAGTAAGAAAATTAAAAAAAAGAATGGGAGCAGGTGCACCAATTTTTAGATTTTTAGAGACTCATTATTTTTATATCACTTTTCTAAATGTTCATCACTCTACAATTAAATAATTCAAATTACAACCAACACAAGAAGTGTTCACTTAAAAACTATCCATTGATGATATTTTAGTACTTAATAGGAGCAATAATGTCAAGCTGGGCGCCAAGCTTCTCCTCGGAAACCTTCTCAACTTTAACTCTCTGTTTCGTCAACCTCCTCGCGGGCCCGACGACCGAGAGGCAGCCTGCAAATACCATAATCCATACTCAGTTCTATTAACAGAAAACAAACCATGTAAAACAAAAGAACTATGACTGAGAGCAAATAACTAAGTTGAACACATGAGATATGCACATACAGGACAGCTAGATACAAACAAATACATAAGGGAAGTAATATCTAATGAAGGTAACAGTTCTACATGTTTTCCATATGACAGCAGACTTGTGTTAATTTTAATATGTAAATGAAGTTAAAAACCTTAAACTAAGTTTAATTACAAAAAATATCCTAGAGGTCGACACTTTTTACAGAAGATCCCATTTTAATATTTTTACTATTTGTTTCTGTTTGTAACACCTTAAGTGGGCATTTGTAATTTTGAAAAATAGTTTAATTCTTTAGTAATTAAACTGCAAAACCTCAAAGGGCAGTTTCTATAATTTAACCGTTAGGACAATCCTGCACCACTTCAATTACATCCAATTAGCATGCCTTTGCCTTCTGAGATAACAGCCATCGACAATTCATTTTGTGAATTCAATTCGGAAAAGACTTTAATTCTCTGGAAGAACACGCCTCATTTTCAACTCTATTTGGAATCTTATACTGATACAAAGAAAAAGGAAACTTGGCATCACTAATTTGAGCTTCAAAATTTTGTCCAGCTTGAATATATATGTTTTTCAGGACCTCTTCTTCCAGCTGCGCATGATAATTTGTTGTTGATACCCTTCACATGGTTATGGTAGAATGCAATACGTTCAAGGAAACCAGTCAGAATTGTAATAAAAAAATACCAATAATAATAATAATATTAATAAAATCAGCTATGACTTCTCAAAGATTCCAAATCGGCTATATGCGAAATATATACAAAGGCACTACTTTCATTTATTTATTTTTAGAAAGGCTAAATCTTTGAGGTAGTTTTAAATACCACACACACACACACACAAAAAGGAAACTTATTAAGTGAGTCGAGATAACTCGGAGCCAAAAATATGTTTACATACCTAAGGCAATGTCGGTTGCAGGCAGTGAAAAAAACCACAAAACCATTACGAATGCTCCGGAGAGCACGAAAAATCTGATTTAAAAAAAAAAAACCATGAGATTAAAAACCAAAAAAATGCTAAACTCCAATCAGAAAATGCAGTTTCACAACAAATCACCTGCGAGAAAAGGTCAATCCAAAGCGAACGCCACATCGAGACCTCGTACGAGATAACTGTTGACTCGACCTCTCTGGTGAAGTTAAAGATGATGCTCGCAAATAGCCACAAATCTCCAACCAAATCATATACAAACGTACACAAGTAAATCACAAGGCTACAAACTCCAAGCACCAGTCGAATCGGAGAATAAAGAATTTCCCATAGAACCCGAAATACAGGGTATATCATAGATGTCGCTGCAATTCCAGTATTCAACACAATACGTTTAAAACAAAAAATTATAATGTCGAATTTTTTTTTTTCAAAACTTAAACCAAAAATGACTTAACTTACCAATATTCCATATAAGCACCAAAATGTACCATACCGGCAGTAGTAAAACCATTAAGCAAAATACAACTCAAATGCAAAAACCAAAATCTTCAATCAATCAACCTCTTTTGAAAATGAGTTCAGAAAATACATATCAGGTATATAAATAACACATCAAACAAAAAACCAATTAAGACCATTAACTCCAATTCAAAAGCACAAAGTCACTTTGTTAGCAGTTCATGGTCCTTTCTTAAGTCCCACTTTGTCACAACAAGTTTTTCTTCCCATTTTCTATATAATTAAACTTCCAATTATCTAAATATATATCTGAAATTAGATTCAGATATTGAAATATTTGTGTTCTTTTAGGCTGATTAAATTGAAGAGAGGAGTTTGAAATAAACTAGAATAGACTGGACTCACCATCACTAGACTGCCTACATATATATATATATATATATATATATATATATATACACACACACACACCATAAACTGCACAGTGCACAAAGCTCAGGTCCACTCTTGTGACCTACCAAATAAAAAAAGAAAAGTACCAAATTAAAAATTATAATAGAAATTTAAAAAAATAAAAAAGGAAAAGGACAAGGGCAAGGGCAAAAAAAAGGCCATGAAAAATTCTTAGTTTTTTCTAAAAAATTTCAAAAAGAAATGCAAGCACTCATGAGCAACCACTACATTATCTATAACTTGTCTCCCAGAATGAAAGCAACTTGGTTCAAACTAACACATTTATGCAGAATAACTTTTAATCTGTTAGGATTTTTGAAATTATTTTATATACGATATTACAAAGACTAATAGGTCTGAAGTGGGAAATAGTAGTAAAATAAGTCATGCCTTGTAAAATAAGTCTTCGATTTCTGATTCTCGAATATTAGCAGGAAGATTCCCAACATAGATCGTGCGAGAAAATCAGCCACTCATTTTTACTCCTCCAGGAAGAAGCCACTAAATAAGAACCAAAAGAACTGAGACTTGATGAGTTTTACACAAGCCAAATCTAGCGATTATCTAAAAAAGGAAAAACTTATGAAATGGCTAAACAAATCCATTTCACTTTACATATTTTTGAGATTGAAGAGAACAATGATGATAATTTTTTTTACTTTTGAAATTAGAATAGAGTGTGAATGTATTTTAGATGTAAATGTAATGACTAAAGTTGATTTGATATAAGAATATAAAAGTAATAATTGAATATTATTGGTTGTTAAGATTTATGTGAAATAATATTGAAATTTATGAAGAAAATGTGTAATAATGATTACTAAATGAATATTTTTTTGAAAAATGGGTTGAAGTGATTGGTGGGAGAAAAAATGAATGGAAGTGAAAATCCCAAGTTCTGAAATTTTTTTTTCTCAAAATGAAATTATATCCAATCACTACCGAAGTGGTTCTATCTCAAAGCTCGAGAATTCTTATACTTCAAAACTTTATTAAGCAGTGATGAATAAACAAATATGATGCATTCCATTTAGAGCCATACAAGGTTCTTTAAAGATTCAATAAAACAATAGTAGTAGTCTTTAGTTGAATATGTGTGATGCCTTTCAAGTTTCAAATAAAATAAAAATAACTAGCATTGCAAGGTTGAAATCAATTTGTAAATACCAGGTATAAACAATTAGTCTTCTTAGATAAGTTTATAAGTTGCTAGTTGTTCCTTTTCCTCGTCTTGCCAACCATACAAGGGTAACTACTTTCTTTAGTTTCAGTTTTTCGCACAGTTATAATAGGACACAAGCTACTCATCGGTTCTAGCACTAATTACAGACCATATTGTGTTGCAGATCCCCCAATTTACTATTAAATCGAAGTAACATGAGCAAACAGGCTAATCTTTCAAAAAGAGATGCAAAATATTGTAATTACCTCTTCAATATGATAACCCTTTCTTGAGGCTCGAACTATCATCTCCATCTGGAAAACATACCCCTTACTCACACACGAGCTTATGACATCTTCAAGCACAGATTTCTGGTAAAGCCTTCAAGAGAAAAAGGCATTATCAAATTTAAGGATCTGTTATATGGAAAGGAGAAACTAAATTTGCTGCTGAAGTTGTAAAAATACCTGAATGATCCAGTTAAGTCCGATACACTTGGCCAGATTAGTGTCTGTGAAAGGAAATTTGCTCCTCTGCTAATCAGTTTACGCATAAGATTCCATCCATAAACCCCTCCACCTCTGACATATCGAGTTCCAGTAACTATGCTTGCAGCTGTCTCTATCTGTTTTCTAAACAAGAAGATTTATCACATATTCATGAAATCCGTGAAAATCCAGCAGTTTGCTTCAAGAATACTTACTTGATAAAGCTTGGCAGGTATTTTGGCTGTCAAAGAGCATAAGAAATAAATTTCAGCTCAATGTGAATTTAGAACACCGGGACAACAACTTTTTCTTTATTTTCGGTTTTTCACATTATTGACAAGATTTATAAAGGAGTAAGTATAGACATCGGGAGCTGAATTCATAATATTACAGAAATATTTTACACTCCTCCAAACACGGCTCGATAAGCGTCGTTCGAATCCCTCCGTTTAAAATGCACATGAAAACTCAAATTGTAATCTACCGAACAAAAAATAAAATGCATGGATAAATGTCACACTACCAAATACCAATGAACCACAATATATTCTCTACTATACTTTAGAGAAAATTCTAGAACAATGTGGTTCAAATAAAATTGAAAATTAAAACATGCAAACTTTGTATTCAAATTTCCAATATAATACTAAATTCCACAATTTTCAGCTAGAACTGGAATCTTATCCAAAAATAATGAAAGAAAAGGAAGACAGACAGCAAATTCCCATAAAACGGCATTAAAAATTAGAACCCACTTGATTCTTGAAGAAAAATAATCTCTAATCAAAACTGAGAGAAAAAAGCTAGATCTATAAGAAATTGCAAATCCTGAAACTATGAAAAACAACAAAAATCTAAGGCGGTGATAGAGAAAGAGTGGTACCATCTTCTTCGAGAGCTCGCTGCCACTGTCGATCTGCTCGAAATCTGATACGGCGTTGTAGCCGGCGGGTGGCATCTGGAGAGCATCGCTCTCAATGATGTGAATTGGGGTTCGAAACGATGAGAATGAAGGGGGCTAGGGTTTAATTTGGAGAGCATCTCGAGAGCCCGTCTTAAATATGTGAGGGTTCTGAAGAAGTGGGCTAGGGTTTAATAGTTATCATTTTTCCAGTCGTCGGGCCACCACCATTTATGAGTTGAAGAAGGTGGAGAGGAGTCGGCGTTGTCCATTTCTGAAAATTCGAAAGAAAATGGAGACGGGTGAACTCAGAAGAAAATAGAGACGGGACAGAGATCCTATATTTCTCAAGTTTTTTGGAAATTACAGATTGACACCAACAGTTTATAACTTAATCAATTTAGCCCCCCCAGCTCACATTTTACGGTGGTTTTTAAAGAACCGACGTAGAATGTAGGATTCTATGGCGGTTTTTGCAGAACCGCCGTGGATGAGGCGCCTTTGTTTGTCAATTCTGCAGTAGTGAATACAATTGCTCCAAGAATAAAATACAAAATGTGCAATGAACAAATTTATTCTTACGTTAATAATTAATTCACGATGAGTAAGATGAGTAAGATATTATAATGAAGTAATTAGGGATGATATCTAATAATAATTACAATAAAACAAATGTTATAGTATGATATTTGTTAATTCAAGTTTTAAATCAAAAAAATAAATAATAAATAAAATGAGAAATAAATAATAAATAATCTTTTTACTCTCAATATTTTTCATCAAAATTGTGGATTCTATTATGATTTGTTTGTTAGAAATAAACTAATTACTATAATTTGAAACACAAATATGAATATAAAATAAAAAATATCGACCCGTAAAAATAAATATTTTTTCTTGATATTTCTCTCTTTTTTCCCGTTTTATGCATTTGCTTTAATGATATATCAGTCAGTCCATAAATATGCTCTTGAATTGTTTTTCTGTCTCTTTTTTACTGTCCATAATTATGTTATTAATGTTTAATAGATTGGAGTAATATATAGAATGATATATTTTCATTTAATTTAGGCGAATATATTTTTATGTTATTTTTGTTTAGTGATAAGATAATCAATGGGATTAAGGTGTATAGTTGAATCACGTAAGATTGAAATTCTGATATAGTGGTTAGGTATTAATGGTATTTATTAATTATAGTAGTAAATTATGTATATAGTTGAATCACATAAAATTAAAATTTTGATATAGTGGTTAGGTATTAATGGTATTTATTAAATAATCTTTTTACTCTCAATATTTTTCATCGAAATTGTAGATTCTATTATGATTTGTTTATTAAAAATAAACTAATTACTATAGTTTGAAACACAAATATTAAAACATAAAATATAAAATAATGACACAAAAACAAATGTTTGTTCTTGATACTTCTTTCTTTTTTCCCTTTCTGATGCATTTGCTTTAATGATATAACAGCCAGTCCATAAATATGCACTTGAATTGTTTTTCCGTCTCTTCTTTATTGTCCATAAATATGTTATTGATGTTTAATAGATTGGAGTAATATATGGAATAATGTTTTTGCATTAAATTTAGGCGAATATAATTTTCTGTTATTTTTGGTTAGTGATAAGATAATTAATGAGATTAAGGTGTATAGTTGAATAACGTAAAATTGAGATTCTGATATAGTGATTAGGTATTAATGGTATTTATTTTTGAAATGACTTTGTCCAAATCATGTATTCATGTCATATTTCCTCTTATATACTACTGTAAAATTTGAAGGTCTATGGTTTTGAAAATAAGTCTCAGTTTTTGATGTTGTTTATCAATGTTAGCCAACACTGGTTAACAACATCAACCAGATTAAATCGTAAA
The DNA here is from genome assembly GCA_014905375.1 of Phtheirospermum japonicum. Lineage (NCBI taxonomy): Eukaryota > Viridiplantae > Streptophyta > Magnoliopsida > Lamiales > Orobanchaceae > Phtheirospermum > Phtheirospermum japonicum. The sequence goes on along the minus strand of BMAC01001060.1, from coordinate 226,034 downwards.
TTATGCAGCGAAAATAAAATTAAGAACACAACAAATTAAATTCAGGTCACAAGTAAAATACTTGTGAACTTGGGTGTACAAACCCGGAAGCTATATTAATTTCTTGTTCGATCAATACAAAAATATGAAGTAATATATGAAAACTAAAATATCAAGAACTTGATACTAAATACTTGTCGCCTAGGTTGAAAAGCTCTTCTCCGTTGCTCACGCAACTTCGAGTAGCTTGTTGATATAGAACATTGGCTCCAAGTAGTTTTCTTCTTATATCATTGCCGTGCGTCTTTTTCTTCCAAAAATCCGTTCGTCAAAAGTGATGCCAAGCTTTAGGATTCTCTTGTCTTAAATAGACAATCCTAAAATACTAAACTTGGTAAACAAGTAAAACAAATCCTAAACACAATCTAGGAAACTAACTAAAGTCTTAAACATTAATTAGGAAACAAATAAAGTCCTAAATCTAGTTTCTTAACTTATTTTGTGCCCAAGAAAGGCAAATAACAAAATAGGAATTATTGCCAAGAATAAATTCCTCAACAATCTCCCCCTTTTGCCTTTATGGACAAAATACTAAGACGCAAAAATAAGTTCAAACAAAAATAACTAACTCCCCCTAAGTTAGTAAACTCCCCCTAAATAAAACGCCCAATGTTATTAAGTCATCAACCCAACATTACAAACCAATATTGATCAAACAGTGATCAAACAACCACTTATCAAAACAAAACAGAATAAAAGGAACTTATTGACTTCGAACCCTCTTCGAATGACGAGGGGATGTCGAAGTTCCTTCACCCCTATCCTTTCTCTTCTTCTTCTCCTGCATTCTCTTCTTCTTCTTCTTCTTCTCCTGCATTCTCTTCATCTTCTTCAAGGCCTTATTATGAGAGCGGATCCTCTTCCTTCGCTTTTCTCGAGCAAGACTTTCCAAGGCCTCGGCAGTAACCGTATCAGCTTCAGCATCCTTATCAGTAGCATCATCCTCACCATTTGCGTCGCCAACATTTTCTCCCCCTTTTTGACCAGAAGGCAAAAGGGCCTCCAAAAGCGAGCCACGAAGTGCCTTCAGCTGAGTCATCTGCGCATCAATCCAAGCCACATGCGCCTTAATAACCTGCGTAGAAATCGGGACCATGTTAGGACCAATGTTGGGAACGCCGGTCCCAACACCACTAGAAACATCGCCCTGAAAAGGTGCCTGCCAAGGGAGATCAATAACCCTGGCACCCGTAACATGCTGACCCCTCAAGTCAAACCAGTCAACCTCACCCGTGAGCACATCGTCGGGAAGAATTGTCAAACCCTAATTTTCCAGCAGGCTAAAAATCAACGACGGAAAGCAGAGCGAAGCGGAGGCCTTGTGACGGCGAACTTGGTGACAATATCAAAGACATGCTGCCCAAAGCTAAACTTGATTCCCCTTCCAAGCCTAAACAGAAACTGTGCCTGGGGCCGCGTAACACAGGTCGTGTTCTTGGAGGGAACCCAGTTACAAATAGCAACCTTATGCAAGATAGAATACAAATAAGAAAGACGAGTACTTGGTAGTTGTTCAAACCATGCATGAACCATCCCACCAGACAAAAAGGATATAACCTCGTTCATATCATCTACAGTCGAGTCAACCCGATATGGCTCAGTGCCAAACAACTCATCAATCAGATCAGGGGTAAAAGAAAACACTTTCCCACGCACAAAATTTTTGCCATAATTCACAGACTTTGTATCGACAATAGAGGGCATCAAATTCACATAAAACTCAACCACAATATCACGGACAAATGGCATGGCAGTGGATAATGTGGAATACATACCTTTGTGCTGGAAATAGGCAATCAAATTCTGCCTCTAAAACAACTCGACTGGGACTCTGCGCTCTGCAATCATGTGACGGGTCCGGTATTCATCAAACAAATCGGGCAGCTTCAGCAGTCAGAAACTTCTCCGAGTAAGGCACCATATCCTCAAGCTCAAGGATTGAAATTTGAGTGTCCGTGGAGGACTTGGAGTGATCAAAGGCGTCTGAAGAAGGCGGCGTGGGAGCACAAGAAGCAATCGGAACAGAGGCAGCGCTGGAGGACGAAACAGACGGGGAATGATGTGATGTTGGTATGGGGGAACCAACACGAGGAGTAACATCGTCCTCCTTAGTAACCTTCTTTTTCTTCTTGTCCTTCTTGCAGGCAGTAAGAATATCTTGTAGAGGTATATCAAAGGATGAGTCAAGGGAGTGCTCAAAAAGCTCAGGATCAAACTCGGGTTGATCCTTACTAGCTGTAGTCGGAGGAGAAACAACGACAGGCGGTTTGGAGGAGCTGGTGACTTCGCCGATAATAAAATCAAAAATAGTATATGGAGGTGAGGAATATTCAGTCGCAGTGAAACCTAGATAAACCTTAACCTTCACCGGGCCAGATCTCTTGTCGACCAGTCTCACAAGCTGCTTCCGGCGAGGCATCTTCTTCGCCGATAGACTAGGAGCCGAAGGCAACAGAGGCACCGCTCCTTCCGCCGGAGAAGGGACGTAATCATCATCGTCAGGATCCGACATCACTGTGACATCCTCGACAAGATTCATGTGCTCAATTGGCACATTTCAGCGGGGTCCAGCTTTGCTCTTCGGAATGGCAGGCGGCACAACACCGGGAGGAATATTGCGCAGGCGTCGGGACCATTTCAGGGTAGGGTTCCTAACTGGCCCAAATGTCTCAGCTAGAAACGGAAAATCCGGGGGATTATCAACGTCGATTTTGTTCCCGGGCTGTCCTGGGAACACCTGTGCTACAGGAACGACGTCAACCGGCGGTGGAGCTGTGACAACATCTTGAGATTCGAGCAGCGGCGAGGGAGGTGGTGATGTTGTTACCGGTGGTGGATTGGAAGAGGAAACACCACTGACTTCAGCGCGTATGTCCAGGCCTCTAATTTTCACATAGGGCGCAGGAACCTATTCGCCGGGGCGGCGGAGCTCTGCCGGCAATTCTGGAACAGATGAAGGCGGCAACGAGTTTGTCATCCTGCAAATTCTCAGAAACACAAGAGAAAAAAAAGAAAATCGAGAGAATTAGAGAGAGATAAGGAAGCTTGAGAGTTCAATTTGCAGAGGGTTAATGATCAAACGGTAAAATAGATTCAGGTATTTATCCTTAAAAAATGACCGTTGAAGGAGAGAGAAAATAGAGAATAAAAGGAAACAACCCTAATTTTACCACCAGCGGATTTTTGGGTTTTAAAAAACACGATTTTTATTTCCTTTCTAAAATAGCACCACTCCCCCTCAGTTTAGGCTACTTGATCACAATACCAATCTCCCCTTTTTTTTATTTTTTTTTAAAAATCACACAACTCTTAAAACAAAATCGGTCGAAATACAAAGCTAGAAAAATTGAACCATCAGCCCAGTAGTATCTATCTTGTGCAATGTTAATTCACTCACCACATTTGCCTCGTTATTACCTGTCCAGCCGTTCGATTTTAACTCCACTGAAACACGTAGTTAGCTCAATTCAAAACACAATTAAGAGACGTCAAGGTAGACTAAAACACAAGCAACAGTACGCACAGCAAGATGGCATCTTCACAAAGTATGTATGTCTACGGGATGCCTAAAATCCATGTCCTAAAAGAAAATACAAAAACATATTATGATTTCAGTGACTTGATCCAATGTTGCTTTTTATTACTGATAACATTATAAACCAACATTGCCTTAGGCGAAGTCAATGGAAACTTACCCCTTAACCCAAGTTACTGACTACGGCAAGATCTCTCGAGAAGGTGAAGTTTAAAGATTGGATCAAATTATCTTCAGATTTTCTTCATCCTTGAAGGGATTTAAATCTTTTAATCTTCAGTTATTGCTTTTTAACACCTCTTGTTTTTTGACCTGGGAGAAAACCATTTTCTGCGGGCAAGTTCCACAATCACCTAATTGAAGAGGTTGGTGCTTTTTGTCATCACTTTTATTGCAACACAGGACCTTATCTCACTTTCAATCAAACTCAATGCATTTGGATTATGTATAAAAAAAATGCATGCAAAAGTATACAGATGTTGTGACTGATGTTGATAATGAGTGTCACAACATCAAAAACCAACATTGGTTCAGACAATGCACATACCGAGATCTCTTCTCAAACGAGAGAAGGTCTCGAAATCTAATGCCTTAGTGAAGATGTCAGCAAGCTGATTATCTGTTCTAATATGCTCAAAGCTAACAATCTTCCTCTCAACTAAGTCTCAAATAAAGTGGTACCTTATGTCAATGTGTTTGATTCGAGAATGCTGGACTTGATTTTTAGAGATGTCAATGGCACTGGAATTGTCACACGGCACAGTCAAGATACTACTGTGCAGACCATAGTCTTCTATCATTTGGTTCATCCACAGTAATTGTGTGCACGCACTTCCAGCTGCAATGTACTCGGCTTCAGCTGTAGAAAGAGAAATACAATTTTGCTTCTTGCTGTACCAAGAGATTAGGTTATTACCCAGAAAAAAAACAGCCCCCTGTAGTACTTTTTCTATCTACCACATCCCCAGCCAGTCCGAATCAGTATACCCTACAAGTTCAGTACCAGTATCTTTTGTATACAACACACCTAGTTCAGTTGTGCCAGCAATGTACCTAATAATTATTTTAATGGCTTTCAAGTGTGACTCTTTTGGATTAGATTGATATCTAGCACCCAAACACACACTATACATAATATCAGGTCTACATGCTGTCAAATACAACAGACTCCCTATCATGCTTCTGTACATGGTGTTATCAACACTCTTACCAACATCATCTCTCGACAGCTTCACAATTTTACCCAGTGGGGTTTTCTTATGAGTTTCACTTTCTAGCCCAAACTTTCTGACTAAGTTCTTAGCATATTTAGTCTGGGAAAGGAAAATACTGTCATCAAGATGTTTGATTTGAAGACCGAGAAAGTACGAGAGATTACCTTCCATGCTCATCTCAAATGTGTCGGACATTCGAGTGATAAACTCCTTGACCATCTGCTCGTTAGTGGATCCAAAAATAATATCATCCACATAAATCDGGACGATTAAGATGTGCTTATTGGATTTAAGAAGGAATAAATTTTTGTCAACTTCCCCTCGTCTAAAGTCCAGATAAAGCAAATGTTGAGTTAGCCTTTCTTACCAAGCTCTGGGAGATTGTTTTAAACCATAAAGAGCCTTTTTTAATTTCAAAACAAAATTCGGTTTTTGAGGATCTATAATCCTTTAGGCTGCTCAACATACACATCTTCACTTAAGACTCCATTTAAAAAAGCACTCTTAATGTCCATTTGATGAAATGAAATCTTCATATAACAGGCAACAACAAGTGAAAGCTTTATTCCTTACGATGTTGCCAGTCTCATCAGTCTTTTTCTTGAATATCCACTTTGTTCCTGTCACATGGGAATTTTCTGGCCGAGGAACTAAATCCCAAACATCGTTTTTGGCGAAAGTATCCAGATCTTCTTGCATTGCTTTAATCTAAAACTCATCCTTGAGTGCATCCTCCACACGCTTGGGCTCTGTTATAGAAAGGTACAAAGATTCACGAATCTTAGAACAGTTAGTAGACAGACAGACGTACCTGACCATTTCCTTGAAATTTATCTGTCGCCTTCTTGTACTCCTTTCATCTAAATCTCCGATCATTTCGCCCACGGGATAGTTTCTTTGAATTCTGGATGAGATATCCCTATGATAAAGATCAATGGGATCAGCTGGATCTTCTTCTTCGGATTCAGAATCTGATTCTGCGCCGTCTTGAGCTGATGTTAGTTCTGATGTTGGTTTCTCAGTACCAACATTGGTATCAACATCACTCACCTCTCTGGTTTCAGGACCCGCATCTCTGTTTTCAATACCTGCACTATTATCTGAAGGAGGAGTGACATTTTCTTAAGGATTTTGATCATAAACCAGATCATTATCCTCTGTAGGTTTGACTCCACTCGTTAGATCATCGAACTTGACATTTACTGACTCAAACATGCTTCGAGTTCTAAGGTTAAACAACCTATATGCATGACTATTTTGGGAATAACCCATGAAAATGCACTTATCACTCTTTGATTCCAGCTTAGCTAGATTATTTCTATCATTGAGCACATAGAAAATACATCCAAATACATGAAAATAGCTCAAGTTTGGTTTTTTACCCATCAACAACTCATAGGGAGTAGCACATGACCCTGGTCTAAAATAAGCCCTATTTATAATATGACATGCAGTGTTCATTGCTTTAGCCCAAAAAAGTTTTGCTATGCCATTTGAAATGAGCATAGTTCTAGTCATCTCAGCAAGAGTCCTATTTTTACGTTCAGCTATGCCATTTTGTTGTGGAGTAATAGGTGAAGAAAACTCATGACTTATGCCCTCCAAAGTGCAGTATTTAGAGAAAGATGAATTTTCAAACTCTTTACCGTGGTCAGTTCTAATCCTACCAATGTTCACATCAAATCTTACACACAGCCTTTTTGCAAGTTTTTTGAAAGCTTCAAAAGTTTCGGATTTTTCTTTTAGAAATCCTACCCAAGTGAACCTAGAGAAATCATCTACAATAACTAAAACGTACCTCTTTCCACCAAGGCTCTCGACTTCAAGTGGTCTCATGAGATCCATATGAAGGAGTTCGAAACAAGAGGATGTAGTGAGGATTTGCTGATCTGGATGTGGCACCCTTACCTGCTTTCCTTTCTGGCATGCCTCGCACACAGGAATGATCTTAGTGTTGAGCTTAGGCAGCCCAGACACAGCTTCTTCCTTGGCCAACATGTCCATCATCTTGTAGTTGACATGCCCGAGCTTTTGATGCCACACCTCAGCATCACTCAATTGAGATAACTTGCAAAAGGCATCACTTTGGATTTGGTAGCAGTTATCTGATGTCCTTTATCCAGTGAGTATACACGGTCCATTCTCCATATAGACTTCATATTTTTCAGGGTTGAATTTGACACTAAAACCTCCATCGCACAGTTGACTTATGCTGATCAAATTTGCAGTAAGTCCTTTTACCAGCAACACATTTTCCAAAGTTNAGGTTAACGCAATCCCCAGTTAATCTGACCAATCACGTCAAACCAATAGAATCTCACATACAAATCTCCATCTAATGTCAATTAGATTACAGCTTTTCTTATGACAACACTACCCGCTAACACGGCATACTGCCCTGCCATAAGAGGCTATCACATAATCTAACCGTTGGTAGAAGGAAAGAAAAAAGAACGACAAATCGGTTTTTCTTTATAGCCTGATTTTAATTCTTAACATTTAAGAATGAGGGATTTTAATTTTATATCTCTTCCGAAATTTGACACTAAAATAGTCTATACGGTCCATTCTCCATATAGACTTTACATTTTTCACGGTTGAATTTGACACTAAAACCTCCATCGCACAGTTGACTTATGCTGATCAAATTTGCAGTAAGTCCTTTTACCAGCAACACATTTTCCAAAGTTACAATTCCAGGAACATGGAGAGTTCCTTGACCAATGATTTGGCCATTTGCGCCTCCAACATGCCTTACCTTTCCTCCTTGAAATATGARAATGTTGGAAAGRAGCTCCTCTGACTCAGTCATATGCTTCGAGCATCCACTATCGAAATACCAGGCTCCAGGGACGTGTGACTTCAAAGAAGTATGGATCYTATTGCACTTGATGTTATTTRTCTTGGCCCACACTTGTTTGAACCWTGTGTTGGTATTGATGTTGGTAACATGGGAACCAACATGYGAACCAACATTGGATTTAGCTGCCACCCTTGTTCTCTMAAAGTGCCTTCTCTCGCCAATGATTTTCCAGCAAAAAGGCCGAATGTGACCTGGTTCACCACAGTGATGACACACGAACTGTCTCCTTCTCTTCTTGTGTCGCTTGGTCYATTTTTGTTCTTGGCRTGAGGAATGTGTTGGCTGAATCAGTTTAAAACCAATTCCATGCTTTGAGGTTTCTGGGAAGCTTGTCTCTAGGATTTCGTCGAGCTTTGCCTTGCCTTTYTTCAGATTCGTGATAGTTCCTTGAAACTTTTTCAAATCGGTTCTCACCTTGTCTAGCTCAGCATCCTTCTTGGTAAGTGACGTTTCCAAGCGGACAATTATTTTGAGTTGATCATCCTTCTCCTTGGTTAGTTTTTCTACTTCCTTCATGAMATCCTTGGCCTTGAGTAACTGTTTTCCCRAACTGACAAACAACTGCTTGTGCTCAACACTCAGCTGCTCGTATTCCTCAAAGTAATCAGTAGTCTCGMCATTCAAGCACACGATGTTGTCTTCAAGGATATCAACATGGACATCATCGTCCCACARAACATTGGTGAATAAGGATGGAACAGGCTCAGTTGACTCGGAATCATTGACATCCTCAGTAAAGTCTGTAGAAACCATGCTCTTCTTCCTAAGAGTGTTGGGACACTCATTCTTATAGTGTCCCCAACCCTTACATTCGTGYCATTGCACCTCACTGAGAGGTTTRGTGGGGCTGGATGTATRAGGAATTGACGAGGTGGACTGAGATCTGGGAASAGAGCGTCCCGTGAATTTTGGAGTAGACGCCTGTGGTCTGGACTTTGTGCTTGACCCTCCCATGCTGTTCTTCTTCTTTAGGAAATTATTAAAACYTTGGGTCACGAAGGATAGTTCATCTTCCTCTAAAGTAGTGGACTCCATCCTCTTTAAGATCCCATTCATYTRGAATTCCTCATCGTTTTCATTGTTGTCAAAGTTAGCATCAGACGAAAGAGCAACATTCTTGTCTCTTGAGTTGGAACCAAGGTGTTRCATCTCATATTGCTTGAGGTTTCCAACTAAGGTGTTGAACTCTATGTCATCAACATCTTTGGATTCTTCTATGGCAACCACCTTRATATTGAACTTCTTTGAGATGGATTTCAGCAATTTTCCTACAAGACGAGAGTTAGTTATTGATTCACCAAGCTCTTTGCACTCGTTCGTAATATCTGACTGTCTCATGGCGTAGTCCATGATAGACTCCTTCTCATCCATTCTCATTGCCTCGAAGGTGGACATCAACATTCTCAGCCTTCATCTCTTTACACTCTGAGTTCCTTCACAAACACTTATGGAGTGCATCCCATGCATCCTTTGCTGACTCGCAATTCTTGATGACTCTGTAATAACTTGCATCTACAAAACCACACAAGGTGTTGATGCATTTGACATTCCAATTCGCAGCAGCCATTTCGTCAGCAATCCAATCTACCTCCTTTTTAGGGATGGTGTCGCCTTCTCCATCAGTGACACGTGGCTTTTCCCATCCAACGAGGACGGTTCTCCATGCACGTTCGTCAATGCTCTTTAAGTGCCACCGCATCCTTTTTCTTTCCAGAGGGAACAGTTATCCCTATTGAGGATCGGAGGCTTTGGGTTACCTTGAGCATCCATAGTACCTAAAAATAAGAATCAGTACTTAAAAGGTTAAGTAACCCGCTCTAGATGCCAATTGTAAAATTTGAAGGTCTATGGTTTTGAAAATAAGTCTCAGTTTGTGATGTTGTTTATCAATGTTAGCCAACACTGGTTAACAACATCAACCAGAGTAAATCGTAAATTATGCAGCGGAAATAAAATTAAGAACACAGCAAATTAAATTCAGTTCATAAGTAAAATYCTTGTGAACTTGGGTGTACAAACCCAAAGACTATATTACTTTCTTGTTCGATCAATACAAAAATATGAAGTAATATATGAAAACTAAAATWTCAAAAACTTGATACTAAATACTTGTCGCCTAGATTGAAAATCTCTTCTCCGTTGGTCACGCAACTTCGAGTAGCTTGTTGATATAGAACAATGGCTCCAAGTAGTTTTCTTCTTCTATCCTTGCCGTGCGTCTTCTGCTTTGCGTTGTGCATCTTTTTCTTCCAAAAATCCGTGCGTCAAAAGTGATGCCAAMCTTTKGGATTCTCTTGTCTTAAATAGACAATCCTAGAATCCTAAACTTGGTAAACAAGTAAAACAAATCCTAAACACAATWTAGGAAACTAAATAAAGTCTTAAACATTAAATAGGAAACAAATAAAGTCCTAAATCTAGTTTCCTAACTTATTTTGTGCCKAAGAAAGGCAAATAACAAAATAGGAATTATTGRCAAYAATAAATTCCTCAACAACTACATAGTTATATACAGAGCAATTGTCAAAACGAAGTTATTTCTGCTTAGAACTGTATATCCAAAGAGAACATAAAAAAAAAAAAGAAAAAACAGGATAGCAATTCACATAAATAATATTTATTGCGAAAATGTCCATAACAACATAACCTTATATGCTACGGCCTTCAAACAAGTTCATAAACAAATAAAATTATTAGGCAAAGACTTGGGTAAGTCCAGATTAATGGGTCTCTCCCGTTAGGCCAACCCATGACCAGATCCACACCTGACCTGATGGCATTTTTGTAATTTTCCCAAGTATATCAAATCTTCCCCAACCCCAACGTGTTCTATTTATTTTCTTCCCGATTTTTCATTAACGCTCCGGTGATTTTTTCCAACAAAACCCAGCTCCGACGATTTCTCATTCACCCTCGCCTCTACGAGTCTACCGACGACCTTCTCCATCCACGGTCGTCTTTTTCTCAGTTCTTTCACTCGAGCACTCGGAGAGTTTTTCATTCAAGATGGTGTCTGTTGTCACTATTCACCAAGCACCAGCGATTTGTCCATTCTCAGTTGATTTATCAAAGGTGAATTTCTTTCGATTTTAAGATTTCGGTTTCGAAATTAGTATTTTAGGGTTAACTATTTCTGGTATTTTAGGGTTTGAGTTGTCGAATATTATTTCGATTTAGGGTTTTAGACGGATTTGGGAAAATAATTTCATATGTGATGTTATTTTTAGACGGATTTAATTTAATTAGTGTGTGGGCTTGACAATGTTGTAGTTGGTTTAAGTTCCACATACTTTTAACGAAGCTTGTTGCAGGGTTGAGTTGGTTTGATCGTTTGTCTCGAGAATTTTCATGGGGTTTTCTTGATTGATTTTCCTTTACACGCGTTGCTGCAGGTGTTTCTTTTTTTCTTTTTCTTTTTTCCTTTTTTCTTTCCCTCTATCTTTTTTTGGTTGAATGTTGATTAATATATGGAGGAGTGGTGGTTGGAGTAATATTGGAAGAGAGCCTTTTTTGCCTGTGATGGCGAACGACAATGATAGGCACTGTGTGTTTCCCTTAACAAGTTTGCAAATTGGGTAATTATTTTTATTTTTTATTTTTGCATTTACTTATTTATTAATAAATCTAGTTTCCGATGCTTATGAATTATTGGGTTATTTATTCCGTTCTGGATAACATTTCAATAGTATGAAATGAAAGATCTCAAAGTTCTGTTGATTTGCATTTTAATAAACAGAGTCCCCAGGTGTTCAAGATATTTATGGAGTATTTGCAACCCCTTTTTAAAGTGATTATCAACTCTTCTCTTGAAAATGAGAGAATAGTTTTTAGTTTATTCAAATTATAGCTTCTATATGCAAACAGTATTAATTTCTGATTTCCAACAACCCTTTTCTTTTTTTTTTTTGCCCTGTTATTCCTCAGAATTTTGCATATTACACTCATAACACTTTCCTCCTGCTATTACAAATTGTTTGCTTATTATGGTTAAAATATTTTGTAGGGATTTGAAATCATGCCTTTCACATCTCAACCTATTTCTTGCCCCTGAAATCGGAAAATTTTATAACTTGGTCAACAATCGGCTTTTACAAATTGTTTGCTTATTATGGTTAAAATATTTTGTAGGGATTTGAAATCATACCTTTCACATCTCAACCTATTTCTTGCCCCTGAAATCAGAAAATCTTATAACTTGGTCAACAATCGGCCCTGGTTGCAAGATCTCGTGTCGGTATCTACCCATTGGTGGCAGTTGATGGTCACTAAGGTTCCCTAAATATCTCTCTTCCCATAATCAGCATTACTAAAACTTAATCTTACTAAAGAAACTGGTGTTTAGAAAAATAAAACTCTCTCATAATTGTCCAGTCCAGGTTGTCCCCATTTTCCAACACAAGAGGCAGGAGAAGGAGAAATAGCGATGTTTCCGAGTTTGCGATTATATTGTAATATGTCTGTTTTTGTTGAGTTTGGTAGATAATGAGAAATAAAAAGAAATATAAAAAATTCATATTTGTGCCTTTTATTGGTGGTTAGCTGGGTGAGTATTATGAATGCAAGACTTATAGAGTTTTAAGTTTCGGATGAATTTTGAAAAATTAATTTAATATTCTAAGTTGTATAATGATTTTCTTCTATGATATGTGATATGCAAGAGATGAGTGTATAATAATTTGATGCTAATATGTGGTGTATTCTGCATTACTTCTATGAATGCAAGAGTTTACATATTTTATGTATAAATTCTGATAACAAATATATATGATTATATTTTACATTTCCTATTTCTCAATATCTATATTATGTTGCATCCTAGCTTTGAAGAGGGATGACAAGACAACAATGCGTACTAAAGAACAAGCAAAGAAATACCAACAAGATTTCACATGCCGGTAAAGAAGAAGAAAGATCCAGGAAAGAAGAAGAAAGGTTTGGTAAAAGAGAAGAAAGCTCCGACCCTGATTAAGGAGAAGAAAGAACTTGACAAAATATTTTGTATTAGTTTTTGTAAAATAATGTATTGGTTTATGTACTATAATGTATTGAGTTTTTGTAATAAATATATGGTTTCGTTATGCAATCACAAAAGTTATGAACTATGATGTTTTGTCTAGTAGTAAGTATTTTTTTTTGTTCTTGTTTTATTTTTTTGGTGATTAGTGGAACAAATTTGTGATCTTTTTGCTAAGTTTTGAAATCAATGAGATTTTTTTAACCTAATGGCCCCCCCTTGAAAACCTTTTGTATTAGTTTTATTATAATAAGGTATTGGTTTTTTGATAAAAAGTATTGGTGTTTCAAATTGAAAATATTATTTGTTTGTCAAATATGAAGCACAAACACGTCAAATTAGGACTTCAAATTTTGAAATTTGAGTCCCCATTTTTTGTAAATAATCCTTGACAAAATATTTTGCATTATTTTTTAAAAATAATGTATTAGTTTATTTACTATAATGTATTGAGTTTTTATAATAAATATATGGTTTTGTTATAAAATCACAAAACTTTCCCTATTATTTACTAGTTGTTTATGTATTATAAGTTAAGATTTTTTATTTTTTATTTTTATTTTTGCAATAAGATGTGTTGAGTTTGTTATACAATGTATATTATTTTCCGAACACACTGCAAATATATAAACCAATACGATTGAACAGAAAGCCAATACGCTTTAATACAAAAAACCAACACACTTATCAAATACAACAGAAAATACCATAAAACATGAAGATATAAGCAAATAATTATCACACTATCAAAATACCAATTTACACCAGTCAATGTGAATACATCCTGTTTATTTAATCTTGCTCTCAACAACGCTTTACAACCGGTTCTTGTTATATGATCCTGTATTGTCAAACCGGAGGTGCTAGATCGCTTAATTTCTTGAGAGGAACACACATAATTCTTTTCAATTATTATCTTAACAACACTCACCCTTGTTGTTGTTTTCCGAACACTAAAACAAACTTGACATGCATGGCCAAAATACAACTCATATATGCTTCAAAATTCTTCCTATTTACACCAATAAGAGAACCACATAAATTTTTGTGTATCACCTAAATATAAAAAATGGAAAATATCAAAATGTAAAACAAATATTATTTAGAAATAATATCATGGAATCGAAATAATTCATACATTCATCATTCAACAAGATATTATTTATCGATTCATTATCAATGTTATTACTTCCACCTTCTTCATCACTAGAATCATGAATTGTCACAGCCCCTAAATTGAATAACAGAATTAATCCTCAAATAAACAACTATCATGCAATCATAATAACAATACATCGCACCAAAAAACCAACACATCACATTCCAAAAACCAATACAATAATGGAATAATAACTCATAGTTTCATATAAGACCACTGATGTTTTACTGTGAATATTTCGACATAACAAAACAACAAAAACAAGTACAATGCAGTCAGATAGACCAATACATCATAGTTCTAAGACCAATACTATATTACCTTCGTCTACATTGGATTTTTCGTCCATTTATAGTCCAAAGTCACCCATCCCATCTTCAATTTCCTTCTATAGTTGTAAAATTGTCCAAAACCTGCGAACAATTACAAAAATTTCCAGAGTTAGGTCGAAACCAAATTGATACAATTAGGTCAAAATCAAATTGAAATGTTGAAGAAGTTTTTTTACCTGGTACTGCTATTTCTCCACGATTAGAGGCTGTCGGCGACATTTTTTCTGCAGTAATTAAAGGCCGACGGCGGCGGCGAAGAGAAACGGCCGATGTAGATGGAGATGGGAGATGCGCCGATGGAGATGCAGATTCGCGGTTCAGAGATATTTGAGATGCGCCGATGAAGATGCAAACTTGAGTAATTAAAGGCTGACGATGGCTTACCGGCGGAGAGAAACGGCCGATGAAAGATGGAGACGGAGGTTTGAGTGCGCCGAAGGTTCGCGGTCTGAGGTGGAGAAACAAGCCAAATTTCACATATTTTCTGTATAAATTCGTTTAAATATAAGAATTAAATTAGATTTGGGTTGAACCCGATCTAATGGGAGAGATCCGTTAATCTGGAGTAACAAGAGCTCTGCCCAAATTATTATTTTAACGAAGTCCCAAACTACTAACCATACTTAAAATAATATTAATTTAAATGATGGAGAAGTTCGTGTCTCTGCGGTAGTACTAGGTTTTCTCAATGTTATTTAAAGTTTTTTTTGTAAATGTGTTATTTAAAGTTTTCTATATAATCTTTGGGGCTTTAAAGGTTTAGTTTATCTGCCTCTCATTCCCAACTCGTAGTCTCTTTCTCTTATTTACATCTTCTTTTTTAATACTAATAGGTTGGCCCCCTCCCAACCGGCACCGACCCGCCAAAGATTGTGGCCCAAATGGGCCAGGCTCTTCAAGCCCACCTCTCGACGGTCCATTAAAACCTCAACACAACTACTTACTTTGTGAGAAAATGACAACAAATACTAAAAGTATCAAAACATAAGAAAATAAGTGTTTCTTATAAAAGTTCCCCATAATTTAATATAAAAGTATCAAAACATAGTATAAAAAAATAAGTGTTTCTTATATTTGTGTTTGTAACTAAAGGTAATTAAATGTAGTTAAAATGTTAGAAAATATAGTTAAAGTATCACAATTCTTTTCGATATTTATTTTCTATTTTCTTTTTCTTTCTTTCTTTTTCTTTTCTTTTATTATTTTTTTTTTTACAATAGGTTGTTAAAATATCACAAAATATTGTTAAAGGCTAACAAAATATAGTTAAAATATCACAAAATATATTTAGAGTAACATATGTTTTTTATTCTATTTATACAACTATGTTATTTTTTAATATAAGTGGTTAAAGTATTCTAAAATATTGTTAGTATCATAAACCATAGTTACGGTATCACAAGTTTGTAATGTCTTATTTCTATTTATTTTTAATAGTAGGTGGTTAAATTATCACAAAATATGTAACGTATATGTATTTATTACGATTATATGTATTTATTTTTTATTTTTACATCTAAATTTCTTTATACTTAATAGTTAACGTATTACAAAACTTTGTTAAAGGGTTGAAAAATTGTACTGTGAACTGAAGTCGAAATAATCTTTTATTGTAATATTTTTAGTATAAATTGTGATACTTTAAGTCAATCTTGTGATACATTAACATGTTTAAGGAACTATTAACACCCTGGTAATAACGAGTACTTAATGCCTTTTGGATCAAAATGATGAATTTTATAATTAAAGAAGAAGAAGGAACAATCAAAGATAACGACCTTCATAGATAGAGATAGAGGGAAAACAAAAACTTCAAGAGAAAAACAAAAGACCATTCAATAAAAATGGTATAGACCACCGTGAGACACATGGTAAATGTAACTCAACTTGTAACAATAAACAATTAAAAACTAAACAAGATAGGAAATAAAAGCCTAAATTGATATAATTTGTTTTAGTTTGATAAATAATCAGAAATCATTTCACTTCTCTAAACAACTTCAACAACATATTTAAAACCAGCAATTTCCAAATAAGCAAAATGAAACAAACAAATCCCATTACTCGACTGTACAACACCTAAACCTAGAGAAAATTAGGAGAGCCCAAAAACACAGCAGGAAATAGAAAAGACCCACTATGCCTCTTAGATTGAGAAACAAATTAAATTAAAAATATGAATTGCAAATAATCAAGTTAGTTGATATGACGTTTCATCATGAAATTAATCATATGGTCACTACTGATTACTGTGGCAAACAAATTTGTTGGAAAATTAGTTTTGAGATTAAATTTGATGGATATATATTTAATTCATGTAGAATTAGATATTATCATATTATTCTACGAATTGAGTTGATAATCTTAGTACATTTATTTTCTTAATATTGATTTTTAGTGAGTGAGAAACAAATTGTGTAAGTTAGCTATTTGAAAGGGCAAATGTATAAAATTCCACATTCAAAATGTAAGGGATTTTTATACACTTTATAAATAATTATGAAGTTGTATTGAGCACTATATGATTAAACTTATGCACTAGTTCATTGCAACTATGGGCATGGGCCTAGACCTTGGCCTTGACTTTGGATCTTAGCAACTAACGCAAGACTTGGGACTCTTTGGGTTTTGGGTCATGAGCCTCTCTTGGTCTATATGAGATTGGTTTTGAACCAATTCAACTTTGTTTTAGATTCTCCAAAGAAGAATGGCCTTGACCCATTAAGATTCTCAAGCCTTTTGGTCAAATGAAGATAGGTTCGACCCATTATCTTCAACCCAACAATGTTGTAACCTTTCTACTTTATCAGCAACATTTAAGGAGTCTCAAAGCTGTGATGATGGAAGTAGAGACTGTAGTGGAGAGTTAAAACCACTAATTGCAGCTGCTCCACTCTTTCAACTTTTCAATCCCTATATGGTGAAGTTTATAAATATACTTAGAAGTTCTAGGTAGAAGCAAACTGAATCAATTTCATTCTGCATTTTTTCTGCACTAAAGTCCTCAAGCATTTGTTTGAAATTTTGTTTTTGATTTTCACACTTTATAAGTTCGTTTGAAGTTGGTGTGCTATAACTTCAAAGATTGTAAGTCGTTATATCATTGGGGACATTACGCCAATTCTATTAGCACTACACGGGGCATATCTGTCTTATGGAAACAGATCTTTCTTGCCTCGACTTGTTGATCATTTAGTTTGCTCCAAAGAGGTGTTATCCTTTATTTTCCAGTTTTACTTATTTTTAGCATTTGTAAGAACTGTAGTACAGTTCAGTAACATTCTTCTTTTCATATTAATGTAGAATGTCAATCAACAACCAAAGAAAACTAGTGAAACAACACAAACCACTCAAGCGACTAATACACCTTTGATGTGGCCTGAATAGCCATACCTGGATTGGGGTAGACCTGAGCCGAGGTTACTAAGGAGAAGACTAGGAGGCTAGACCAGTCCTGTCCTTGAGAAGGCCTGGCCTGGTCCTCCCAGAAAAGGCTAGAGATATAGCAAGAAAAGGATCACCGCAGCCCAGGAATTGTCCTGGTCTGGACTCCCTGCGAGATAATCGTAAGAGGGCAGGCTCAAGGCAGATTAGGTGCTCTGGTCTCCCAGAAGGGGACAAGTGGGACCACTTGCCCCAAATTGGTTGCGCAACGGCCCTTGATTTGCGGCCTTTGTTTCCGAGATCCCGGATGGGGTCCCCACTGGGAAAACTATAAATACCTCAGCCTCAAGACTGAGAGAGGTATGTCATTCTTATGCATTCCTTTCCTTGCTCACTGAAATACTCCATACACTTATCTGACTTAAGCATCGGAGAGGTTTCCACCGGAAAACCTCCGGTGGTCCTTTTCTGACGTCTTTTTGGGTGCAGGTCAGGTCCACACAGGGTAAAGGTTTGGTTTCAGGCGTAGTTAAGTTTTTTGGGTGAAACAATTGGTGTCGTCTGTGGGAAAAGCTAAGACGTGAGTTGACGGATGGCTTCAGACGGACTACGGCGAAATCTGGTGGGTGAACTGGATGGTACTCCAAGTTACGCCGCACCGTGGGGCATGCTACAGTCGACAGGGCCGTCACCGACGAGGCCAGGGGCAGGACCGTCAACAGTAGCCGAACCAAGCACCACGCAACCCCCCTCTGGTGGATCCACACCGGTTGAGGGTGGATCGCTGAACGGAACTTTCCTCCGGTAGTTGTCTGATCTCATCGAAAAGGTTGTGGAGGTGGCTGCAGAGAAAAAGTTTGCAGAGTTCTCAACGCCGCCATCTAAAACACCCCCAGCCCAGACAGTTCCGCTATCGGAGGCGGAACCGTCGTGCGGCCAGCGCACGTTTCAGACCCCTCTCCAGGACAGAGAAGAGAATTTTTCCACTTCTAATAGTGAGACATCGAGCCAAGCTAACCCAAACCTCGTAGAGTAGATGCAAAATCTGCAGAAAGAGGTCATAGAGTTTAAGAAGAAGATGGCGAGCGTTGATGCGATGCCGGCACGGGGGGGCACTCCGCTCACTGAGGAGGTCATGCGTGATGATGTGCCGGCCTCCTATAGATCCATGGGCTTCGAGTATAACGGGACAACAGACCCATGGGATCACCTGAGATATTTTGAAATCGCAGCGGCTGTGCACAAATTCTCGAACGGGGTCATGTGCCGGGTCTGTTAAGAATCGGTGGTACCGTCGCGAAGCGGAAAACAAAAATTTTAAATAATTGAATCGAATTCAATTGACGACGGTCCAATTTTACAATCAATTAATTCAAACAATGTTTTAATTGCTTTTAATAAATAGAAACAATTTGATTTTTGTAAAATCGAACGAGCATGATTAATTTCTATTTAATATATTAATCATATATATATATAAAAATTATATATATATATATATATATATATTAAAATATATATATATATATATATATATATTAATATATAATTCATGTATATAATTATATATATTATATATTCATACCACATGCATTATAAAAACAAAAATGCATGCATGCGTATATAATATGGTCCTGACCATTCTCTTGTAATACAATCGGTTTTTATTCGTAATAATATCTTTTATACTTATTGGCATTCCATATCTTTTATCCCATGCTAGTTGCATAGGTATGGTCCTGATGAAGTTACTTTATTACGGTGGATTGGTCTAGCAGAACCGTGAGATAATCCAGCACGTAATGTAACTCGTCGAACTTGTTCCTAGTCAAGGGTTACGCCATAATGAGGATACAGGCCTTTCCCCATTAAGACTAGTACTTAGTGTATGTGGACCGCATCTCATCGGTCACGGTGTCTGGACATCGACATACATAAGTAGGTGCTCATAAGATGAGTTCACTGAACTCCCTCACCTAGAAATCTCTAAGTGGTTCCCACTCATCGAGTAGATGATTTCTATGGTATAGCGTACAACATAGCCCTGTCCTCTAGTGAAGTCACGGTGAGGTCTGGGTCTTAAGGATTAATGTTGTACGCTATACCATAGAAATCATCTACTCGATGAGTGGGAACCACTTAGAGATTTCTAGGTGAGGGAGTTCAGTGAACTCATCTTATGAGCAC
>BMAC01001060.1:174722-200038 GCA_014905375.1 Phtheirospermum japonicum | reverse complement strand
ACTATATATAAAACATATACTGTATGTATGCAAATATATAATTCATATTACACACACTGCCTGCACACATATATACATCACTTATATATATATATATATATATATATATATATATATATATATATATATATATTATATATATATATATATACACAAACAGCTATTAAAACTTACAGACGGAGCGGAGGAGCTGAGCTCGGAACAGCTGGCAGTGGTTGCGGTATGCCGGCGGTCGGAAGCAGCAGCAGGAGGCTCGGCGGAACTCCGGCGATGACAGCAGCGGCGCGTGTCGAGTGCGACGCGGGCTGGAACTCCGGTGCGGCGTTGTCGGGTTACAGCAGTGGTCCGGCAGCTCCTATTGGAAGTTTGGCAGCTGGTCCTCGACACGGCGGAGAACACGCTGGTGGAGCAGAATCCGACGACGGAGCGGCAGCCTGCGAAGCGGTCCGGCGTGGCAACCGGCAGGCGTGCGGTGCGTGGCGTCCGACGCGCTGTTGGAGATTCGGAACTCGTCGACGACGGGAAGCAGGCCCGGAACAAGCGGCGGTCTTCGGCAACGGCAGCGGAGATGCAGCAATGGCGCGAGGCATCTCCGGCGTATCGGTGTCACATACCGTATTGCCCAACGTACTCGCAACGAAGCACTAGTTTCGTTGTGAGATTGAAAACGATGGAGATAAACGACGACCGAACGTTTCGGTGGCGTCGGCCGACAGCAAGCGACGGCGGATGTCCGGAGGAGGACGGCGGTTGGGGTAGGGTTTTTCAAAACGTGTTTGCCCCAGAAAAAAGGGTTTCGTCTGTACCTCTTTAAAAACCGTCTGTTTTTTTTTTTTGTAAATGAACTCTTCTTCTTTTATTATTATTTTTTTAAAATATAAAACTTAAGCCCATGCTTAAAGTGTGGGCTCGGCCCAAAATTAAAACAAACCCTTTTAATTTTAATTAAACACAAGCCCAATTACAATGGGCTTGAAAAGAAGAAGGGCAAAAGAAAAAATAAACCAAGCCTCTTTTAATTTAAAATAGTCCCAGCCCATTAACATTAAAGGGCCCATTGCGCCGACCCGATTTTAAATCAAAGACCCCATTGGAATTAAATCATTTCTCACAAATGATAATTTCGAAAAATATAACAATTATATTTTCGCGTCCAGAATAATTTTCACGTATTTTTCTCAATTCATAATCACAATTACGAACCTTAGATTCAATCATATTGACATCTAAATATACTAAAAAATTAACAATTAATTTCTACCTATCGTTTTCAATAATCAGGAAACACGTGGTGTGACCCTCAATGGTTCAGGTGTAAGCTAGCCGTGGGTTCACAACACATTGTGATTCGAAACAACCTACTTATGTATGTCGATGTCCAGACACCGTGACCGATGAGATGCGGTCCAACATACACTAAGTACTAGTCTTAATGGGAAAGGCCTGTATCCTCATTATGGCGTAACCCTTTGACTAGGAACAAGTTCGACGAGTTACATTACGTGCTGGATTATCTCACGGTTCTGCTAGACCAATCCACCGTAATAAAGTAACTTCATCAGGACCATACCTATGCAACTAGCATGGGATAAAAGATATGGAATGCCAATAAGTATAAAAGATATTATTACGAATAAAAACTGATTGTATTACAAGAGAATGGTCAGACCACAGCCACAAGTTGGCTTGTTGGTCACCTTATTCTAAC
Source organism: Phtheirospermum japonicum (assembly GCA_014905375.1). Classification (NCBI taxonomy): domain Eukaryota; kingdom Viridiplantae; phylum Streptophyta; class Magnoliopsida; order Lamiales; family Orobanchaceae; genus Phtheirospermum; species Phtheirospermum japonicum. The sequence continues at coordinate 198,330 of BMAC01001060.1, read as the reverse complement.
AGGGTCTTCCCAATGACCTTCACTAAATCAGCCCAGCTCTGGTTTAGTCAATTGCTTCCGCATTCTATCAGCAACTTTGACGAATTCAGCTCGTCATTTCTGCATCAGTTTACCAGCTGCAGGAAATATCAGAAAATGCCACTAGAATTGTTTAGTCTGAAGCAAAAGGAGAATGAGAGCTTGCGTGCATATATCAACCGATTCATGAATGCAAAGCTGGAGGTGCCATCGGCATCTGAAGAACTCCTGGTTCATGCGTTGGCACAAGGGCTCAGGAGAGGAAAATTTTCTCAGTCGCTGGTGGTAAAGCCAGCGCTGAAATTTGGAGAGCTTTTGGAGCGGGCAGAGAAGTACATTCACTTGAGGGAGACCTTAATAATCAGGGAAGAAGGAGAGAAGAAAAGAGATCGGTACGACAGAGAGGAGCGAGCGCCGATAAAGAGATCTAGGCCAGACCTGGCGAGAGGACGGCCTCGCTTTGACAAGTACACGCCCCTGGCGACCCCTCAGGGGGAGATCTTGCAGGCAATCGAGAGGCATCCTGATCTCAAATGGCCCAAAACTTACTCTCAGAAACCGAGGAAGGAAAGGTCTGATCGATTCTGTCGATACCATAATGAATATGGGCATGACACGGATCAGTGCACTCATCTGAAGTATGAACTGGAGAGGATGGTGCAGGCCGGGAACCTCTAGGAGTATGTGCAGATGAGGAGAGAAGAGTCCAGGTCTTACTCCCGTAGGCGTGATGGGCCTCAAGGGGACAAGCATGAATAGGATAGTGGGCGAAACGGTGGAAGACGGAGTGACTAGGCCCAGGTCATACGAGGAGAAATCCAGATGATCACGGGTGGAGAGTGGGATTAACACTCTGAACGAACTCAACACAGCTATGTCCGATTTGCAAAAGACCTGGTCAGGAAAATGCGAGAGGTGGTACAGATAGCACCAAGTCAAAACATTTGTTTCGGATCTGAAAGATGAGAATGGCATCTTGGCTCCTCACATGGATGCCTTGGTCATAACAGCCACTATTGTGAATTACAATGTTAAACGAGTATTTGTGGACACGGGAAGCTCAGCCGATATCCTTTTTTATGATTGTTATCGGCAGCTAAAACCGGATGTAGAATTGGAAGAAGTGACAACTTCATTGGTAGGATTTGCAGGGGGAGCTTTGAAACCCTTGGGAGCAGTAAGGATTTTGGTAATACTGGGGGAGGAGCCATACAGGATGACTAAGACAGTGCGATACTTGGTTGTAGACGCACCATTTTCGTACAACGTTATGCTGGGACGGCCATCCCTGAGCCAGTTCCAAGCGGTGATCTTTGTATACTATATGAAGCTGAAGTTTCCTGCTCAGGATGGAACGGGTGAGGTTAGGAGTGACCAGTATGCATCCAGGCAAACGTATGTTGAGTGCATCTGACGTAATGAAGAGGAAAGGCAAAACAAGAGTGCTAGGGTGGAGAAAGCGAATCCAGAGCTAGCTCAGAGAGAAGAATGTCTGATGATGGTAGAAGTGGTCCCAGGGGATGATAGCAGGGTTGTGCGAGTGGGAACGACCTTAATCCCGGAAATCCTTGTAGACCTGGTCCAATTTTTGAGGAGTAATGCTGACGGCTTTACCTGGTCTCCAGAGGACTTGGTGGGAACAGACCCAGCAGTCGTCGAGCACCACCTCAACATCAGCCCCGAAGAAAAGATAGTGAAGCAACGAAAGCGTAAATTGAGCCCAGAGAAGGAAGCAATCATTGAAGCCGAGGTTGAAAAACTGCTGAAAGCTAAGCACATTCAGGAAATACAATTTCCTGAGTGGCTTTCTAACGCGGTATTGGTCCCCAAGACTCAAGAAGATTGGCGCATGTGTATAGATTTTCGCGATCTTAACCGTGCTTGCCCTACGGATCATTACCCTCTGCCAAGGATAGACCAGTTAGTCGACTCCACGTCTGGATGCGAGCTATTAAGCATGATGGAAGCCTCACAAGGCTATCATCAGATCAGGGGGTAAATGGGTGGAAGAGCTAAGTTCGATACCCTGGGACTAGCGTACTAATTCTAAAGCAAGTACGGGTGAAACCCCCTTCAGCTTGGTTTATGGCATTGACGCCGTTATCCCCGTAGAGATCATCCTTGAAACCCACCGAATACAGAACTTTGATGAAAATTAAAACAACGCACTAGTACAGGATGCCCTGGACTTAATTGAAGAGAAAAGAGATCAGGCAGCGGTCAGGATGGAGCATGTACGAGGACAAATTCGGGCGTCTTATAACAAGACAGTCCGGAGGAGATATTTCCAAGTGGGATACCTGGTCTTGCGAAAGGCTGGTCTGGGAAAAAACAAAGGGAAGCTGGATGCCACTTGGCAAGGGCCATTTCGAGTCACAGAGGTTTTGGCTGGCGGTGCTTACAAGATGGAGGAAATGAATGGGGCCGAGATACCCCGAGCATGGAATATTCTGAATTTACGTAAATTTTATGTGTAATGTTATTTTGCAAAACTTATTTATATAATGATAATGCAGGTTCATTCTAATTTGCCAACTAATTAATCTCTCTAAAGCCAGGATTGGCTAAGGGCGGATGCCCCATTTTGCCTGACCTGATTATCAGTTTAATCTAGGATTGGTTAAGGGCGGATGCCCGCGAAAACTCCTGACCTGATTGTCAGATGAAGCCAGGATTGGCTAAGGGTGGATGCCCACGAAAATTTCTGACCTGATTGTCAGATGAAGCCAAGATTGGCTAAGGGTGGATGCCCACAAAAATTCCTGACCTGATTGTCAGATGAAGCCAGGATTGGCTAAGGGCGGATGCCACGAAAATTCCTGACCTGATTGTCAGATGAAGCCAGGATTGGCTAAGGGCGGATGCCCACGAAAATTCCTGACCTGATTGTCAGATGAAGCAAGGATTGGCTAAGGGCGGATGCCCATGAAAATTCTTGACCTGATTGTCAGATGGAGCCAGGATTGGCTAAGGGCGGATGCCCACGAAAATTCCTGACCTGATTGTCAGATGAAGCTAGGATTGGCTAAGGGCGGATGCCCACGAAAATTCTTGACCTGATTGTCAGATGAAGCCAGGATTGGCTAAGGGCGGATGCCCACAAAAGTTCCTGACCTGATAGTCAGAAAAGGCTAGGATTGGCTAAGGGCAGACGCCATAATTTGCCTGATCTGATTTTCACTTTTAAGCCAGAATGGGCTAAGGGCATAAACCTCAGTTTGCCTGACCTGATTGTCAGTATAAGCCAGGATTGTCCAAAGGGTGAAATACTTAATTTGTTTGAACAGATAAAGACAAGATCAGCCGAAAAATTGCAACGAAAATATTCTTGCATTACTCAAATTTTTTTTAGCAATACAGCAAAGGAAAAATGCATACGTACAAGTGAAAAAAATAAACAGAAGAATAGAAATTCAAAAGAAGCCCAGAAACATCTATCCTTGAGAAGTAGAAGCCCTCCGATCAGAGGCTAGAATTCGGCGGACGTGCCACAACTCACACTCGGTCTCATGGTAGCGTTGGCGATACTTGTCGGCTCGCTCAGAGATAGCATGAGCCTCGCCATAAGTGATTGTCAACCGGCTTACTGATTCTGTCAAGTCGGCCTTTTCCTCCTGCAGTTAACGGTTCAGCTGGCGGAGCTCGGCCCACTCTCGCTTGTATTGGCGCTTTTACTGCCTATTCCTTTCCAGGAGCCGGCACAGGTAGTTGATTTTTTCCCGGAGGGCGGACAGTATGTCTAAGATTTTGAAATTTTTGACAAACAGGGAAAGACTTTTTCGCTTCACAGTATCAAGTTCTTTAAGAAAGGAAAGAAAAGCCATTGCGGAAATTGAAAGATAACAAAACATAAATGCGCATATATATAAAGAAAATGAGGCACGTGCCATGGAATAAAAGTACTAGGGTTTCCGGAAAACCAGGAAACCCTAGAATATCAAAAGTCATTACAAGACAAAAATTATTCAGAAGGCAAGTACATAAAAAATAGACCAGCCACATAGGCAAACAAACAGGTCTGTCCGGAGAAGGAGAACACAACCCTAGACCTAGAGCCCAGCATCCAGCTCTTCTTCAAGCTGCTCCACAGCTTCCTCTGCCAAGGCGCCCGGCGAAGCCCCATCTGGTAGCTCACCCAGACCTGCGAAGGTAGGGGATGGAGTGGACGCAGAAAGGGCCAAGGTGAAAGTCTGGTCTGGTTGGAGCTGCTCTGATTTAGGAGGGCTGAGGGTAGTGAGGACATACTCGGCAAATTCGGACGCTCCAAGCTTATGCAGGCGGTCTTGATCGGGAGCATAATCGAAGGAGGTCAGCTCCGGAGGTGCCTTCAGAGGCAGGTCCTTGTCAAAAGGAACCCCGGGATGGTCCGAAGCCCATTTGGCTTGCGCATCCAAACCGAAATGGTAGTAACCCATGGCCTCTGGAACCAGAAACTTGTAAAGCTCCTCTGAGCCCAGGAAGGCCTTTTGGGTCATCTCCCGAGTGTGTTGAATAAATTTCAAACCCTTTTCAGAGTTTAGAAATTCAGTCTCCCATCCTTCAGAGCCTTGGCCAAAATGCCATCAGTCAAGCTCCTAGCCTCTGCCAGAGCCTCATCTCGCGCCTCAGTGCGAGTCATCTCCATTATCTTCGCTTCAGCCTGCTTCACCTCTGCCAGATCATCCCTGAGCTTCTTCAGCTCAACCCCCGCTCTTCGGCCAGAGCCCAAAAATGCTGCTCCTTCTCCTGCAGCGCCTTATTCTCCTTAATCAGATCAGACTGCAGCATTGAAGTCGTAGCGCGCGTGGCCAAGATAGCTTTCTTGGTAGCCGCCTAACCATCAGAAAAGGGGGTTAAAACATGAACGAAATAGGAGAGGACAAATGAAAAGTGAAAAAGGGAGTTTACCCGGGCCTCATCTTGGCACCACGACTCCAAGAGCTCGCGGTCAGTCATTTTCTCCAGGACACGCCGGTCCGAAGAAGGACATTGCCCTCGCATAAATTGGAGCGCCACCTCTCCTGGACACTTCAGGGCTGAGGTGTGGATGAAGAAGCTGGCGTTAGGGTTAGAGGGCGCCGTCTAGGTGGTTTTGCGCCTTTTGTAAGGGAGTCTGGTCTTCCTCAAAGTCAGAGGTGGGGGTCACTGCAGCTGCGGGGCGAGGAGGCACCCGGGAAGGGCTGGAGCTCGGCACCTGGGAAGGACTAAGGCTAGGTACCCCAGAAGAAGAAGAGGGACCAACTTCCTGGGACCCTTGTTCTGGGTCAGCTCCTGCCCCCTGTTGGCGAGCGGCGATCATCTTGTGCATCATGCTTTCTGAAAAAGGAAAATGAAAAAGAGGATTAAAAATTCATGAAAAACAAGTATGGAGGACAGAACAGGATAAATGGACTTTACCAATCTCGCGAGTCAGGGGACCTGTCTCCACTCGCTCATTGAAAAAATCTAAAACAAAGGGTAGGAGGAGTTGAGTTACGTGAAGAGGATTCTCATTGAGGGTGGAGATTATCTTTTTCAACCGGGGAGACTTGTCTCCCATGGCCAGGTGTGGCTGATATGGTAGTTTCTCGATGAGTTTGGGGTCAAAACCACAATCTCCATCACAATACATAAACATGAATTTCTTCCTCCAAGATTTGTTGGAAGAAGGGAGTCCATGCAGAAACTGGACTCTAGGTCTGGCGCTTAGATAGAAGCAACCAGGAGGGGGGCTCTTGGCTTGGTAGAGCTGGTAGAAAGTCTAAGCCGTAGAGTCCAGACCAGCATACTGAATGGCCAGATTATACCCTACAATAATTCTGAAAGAGTTTGGGGTAAACTGGAAAATAAGGATTTTATACATTTCGGCAATCTCCAACATCAAAGTGTTTACTGGAAGACGCAAACCTGCATGGAATTGATCGGCGTAAAAGGTGAGGCAGCCTGCCGGCGCTTGACACGCCGAAATACCCCCCGAAGGGCCGTATGGATCAAAATTTTTAGGGATTTTGTATTTATAACAAATTTCCTCGATGAACCTATCGCTAAGGATGGAGGGAATCTTAGGGTGGTCTGGGACAGGTGGAGGATATTCAAGAGATGACGATGAAGAAGGGGCGGCCGCCACAACCGCCAAAGGGGAAGACGACAGGGATGAGGAGGCTAACACTGCCTGATAGGAAGAACTGATGGGAACAACATCAGAGGGAGAAGATAACGCTGACATTATCGGAAAATAATGAGAGATTGAGAAAGTACCTGGTAGATGAGAGTGGTCGGAAAAACCGAAAGCTTGAGGATAACGAATCGCTAGAGAGAAAAAGCAAAATGCAGGAATATTTGCGAAAGAGGAAATGCGAAAAGTGAAGAAGAGAGAGAGAGTATAGCGGGAATAAAAGATAAGGGAATAGTTTCAAAAAATGTAAATCGAGGAAAAAGCAGGATTTGATGGGATCCCCGCATTTAATGCTTGGCAGATGAACAGTGCCCTAGGTGATGAGTTGGAACGCCAACTGTTGCTAGGAAGGATAAACGCCGCTAACTTATCGGTGGTACAGTACTTGGAAAGACGTGCAAGTATGGTAACCGTCCCAGGATACGGAAAGACACCAATAATGCCAAATGATTAACCCTGATCAAAAGGTGGATTTCTCGGGATCTGAACAGATACGGAAATTAGAAGGATGTGTGGGGCCCTGAATTTGCCCAGGAAGAGTCCTGACAGATCTACCCCAACCATTTTGGGGGGGAGGATTTGATGTGGCCTAAATAGCCAGACCTGGATTGGGGTAGACCTAAGCCGAGGTTACTAAGGAGAAGACTAGGAGGCTAGACCAGCCCTGTCCTCGAGAAGGCCTGACCTGGTCCTCCCAGAAAAGGCTAGAGATATAGCAAGTTGGGGATCACCGCAGCCCAGGAACTATCCTGGTCTGGATTCCCTGTGAGATAATCGTAAGAGGGTAGGCTCAGGGCAGATTAGGTGCTCTGGTCTCCCAGAAGGGGACAAGTGTGACCACTTGCCCCAAATTGGTTTCGCAACGACCCTTGATTCGCGGCCTTTGTTTCCGAGATCCCAGATTGGGTCCTCACTGGGAAAACTATAAATACCTCAGTTTCAATGCTGAGAGAGGTATGTCATTCTTGTGCATTCCTTTTCTTGCTCACCGAAATACTCCATACGCTTATCTGATTTAAACATCGGAGAGGTTTCCACCGAAAAACCTCCGTTGGTCCTTTTCTGACGTCTTTTTCGGTGCAGGTCAAGTCTACACAGGGCAAAGGTTTTGTTTCAAGCGTATTCAAGTTTTCTGGGTGAAACAACCTTTGTTCAAAATGATTTTATTTCTTCTACAAACGTTCATGTCGAAAGACCTGTAAAATTCAATGATCTTGATTTCAAGATATGGCAACAAAAGATGCTTTTTTATGAAACCACTCTGGGTTTAGCTAGATATTTTGAGGAGGACCCACCTTTGGTTGTAAAAATTGAAGTTAATGCTGACTTACGTGCTGCTTATGATGCTTGTAGCCAAGGTGATTACATTTGTTGAAATCATGTCTTGAATGGACTGAGCAATGAGTTGTACAATGTGTACAGTGTTGTGAATACTACTAAAGAACTTTAGGATGCCATCGAGACAAAGTACAAGTCTGAAGATGCTGGAGCGAAGAAGTTCATCGCTGGGAAGTTTTTGGACTTCAATACGGTCGATACTAAGACTATCATCTCACAAGTCCAGGAGTTCTAACTGATTTTGCATGACTTTCATGCTGATGGTATGTCCCTAAGTGAGTCCTTCCAGGTAGCTTATGTGATTGAGAAGTTACCTTTGGGTTTTAAAGACTTCAAAAAATACTTTAAGTATAACACAAAAGAGATGACACTTTTTCAAGATTTGTATTGAAGAAGACAATCGAAAACCTAAGAATTAGATAAGAGATCTCCAGTGGAGGCTCGTGCTAATCTAATGGAGCAAGGAAAGTCCTTTAAAAGGAAAGTGCCTAATGCTCAAAACAAAAAAGGCAAGCAAGTTGCCACATTTTGGAAGTTTACTAGAAATTATCGTAATTGTTGCAAGCCAAACCACATGGCAAAAGATTGTAAGAAGCCTAAAAAGAATGATGGGCAGTACTGGGGGCAATCAAGGGCTCATCTTGTTGGTCCTGGATAGGTTGAACTGAATGACTTTGATATGTTAGATGTGGTGTTCGAAGCCAATTTTGTTGATAACCCAATAGAATGGTACATTGTATCGAACTTTTTAACACTTTCATTAAAGTAAAAAGCTCGTCCGCAAGAGAATGGAGCGGTTGTAAGTGACAAGCTGACACGAGTCGAATAACTCGAGGAATGACAATCAGAGTTGAAAAATATTCGTTAAGACACACCAAGTAACTAAACACTCGATCAAATAAGTTGGTTGTTTGTTTTGTTCTAAAAACTAAGGATAGTGGATCAAATTGACTTTAAAATTAAACAAGCAAGTAGACGATTCAACTAAAGTTTTAAACTGGATTCCAAATATGACAAATGAAAACGAATAGAATAAGCAACGAAAAACAAACAATTATCAAAGGTGTTCGATCAAATGACGAAAACCAAATAGACGAAAAATCCACTAATATCCAAAAAATGATGAATCTAAAACAAGAATGCGTAGACAATAAAATCACCAAAAAAATTCACAAATTAGAATAAACAAAGATAGTACCATAACGTACGAACAACAGAATCCAAGATCAATGCAACAATAACATGTAACCCAATTACTAAAATTCACGAACTAAATCAAGAAACGAACTAAGGAAATTACCCAAGAGAATTGATAATACGAATTTGCAGAAAAGAGAATTAACAAACTATCCACGAGCTGAGTTCTAGAGACTCAAACATCGGATCATTCGAAAGAAAGAACCGGAAGTAGAAAATTCAAAGAAAGATCAAGCTAGGATGAAAAAAGCAATCCAAACATTCAAATACATGGAAACTAGGGCTTCCAAAAGGTAAGTTTCTGGTCCTGGTCGAGTCTAATATCCATCTAAAGAAAGATATCATATATATAGTTTTGGACGAGGAGGGCGTCGTGGTGAAATTACATGAAAATTACGACCGTCGATTTATGTCGATCGACAAGGTCTTTGGCATTGACTCTGGTCGTCAGTTGCTGGTGGCGTGTGGCTCTCGGTGTGTCGATCGACCAAGGCTGTCGACTACGCTGGTGGGCTCCCATTGATGTCGCGTCAACGGGCGGCCTCAATCGACGGAGGCTGGAAAGCCTCAGCACGTCGATCGACAAGTTCTTTTGACGTCGACGTCGGTGCTGCATCGACGGGCGGAGTTGAAGACGCATCGATCGACGGCAGCTCTGCGTCCCTCGTCCAGTTTTTGTCGTTTTGAAGCTTAAAAAGGTAATTACACAAAATTAGAGAAACAACTTATGATACGAGAGAGAAGAAGAAGTGTTAAACAGGATAGAAATGAAACGACCTACAAAAATACAAAACAGAAAGAAAAATGACCTAGAATCCTTTAAAACACATAAAACAAAATGCAAAAACAAACGAAAAACACACACAAAAATGTACAAATCAACTCCCCTACACTTAGATTTTTGCTTGTCCTCAAGCAAAACCGAATCTAGACGCAGACTATTTTGCATGTAAGTGTGGTGTTTATCTCATGTTTTAATTAGAGTTTAATGTTGTATATAGTAGTTTTAAGTCGAGTCTCGTTAGGTTATTAGGTTTTTTTCTCATTTTATAGTTTTGAGCCGAATGTGTACGATGTTGGTGAGGTTTGTGGGATTCTTGAGCTTTTATGTTTAAAATTCTTATTTCGTAGGTGGCTTAATGATTTAGATTCGCACCAAGACATGACAGCTTGCGCCTAGGTTCGAGCCAAGACTTTGAGGCCAAAAATCTGTGCTAAAACAAGAAAACCAAGCTGAAAGCAGCCCGAATCAACTGACAAGCCAATCGATCGACTGAAGCATCCCAAATCGACAGCAAAATCGACTTTCAAATCGATTGAGAACAGCCCAAATTGACTGCTCAATAGTGGCTAGGGCATTGGAGCAGCAGGATAGTCGATCGACTTCATCGCAGGACACTTCGGGATTTTTGGCGTTTTTGATGTTTTTGCCCCTGAGAAACTCTATATATGCCCCCACATCTTTCCCCAAAGAAAGAATACACTCTCCTACCAGCTCTTGCATGGAATTGGGATTTATTTCTCTCTCTAGGTTTTAGATTTAATTTCTCTTTCCAGATCTTAAATTTAATTTCAAGATTTTCCTTGGGTTTGTAAGCTAAAGAAGAATTCAAGTAATCACTTGGATTTTATTTTGATTGTAATTTCATTCAAGCTTTTGGATTCTCTTTCTTAATTCAAGTAAGTCTTTCATTATTTTCTTCCCTGTTCTTCAATTTCAAGCTTGTTCTTCAATTTATGCATTTTGCCTTAACTCTTAGATTTATTGTTAGATTTGTGACTTGACTTATGGAATATAGGTGAGTGACGCACCTTGATCATAGATCGGGTCCTTGGTCATCTTTATTTCAAGTATTTCATATGCTTTATTTTGGTTTTTATTTTCATGCATGTTTTATGTTGAATCCTATATCTACTATTCGTTTCTTGTTATTTTTCGAAAAGATTTAAACTTTCACGTCAACTTTTATTGCTCTTTCTATTGGTTGCTTTCGATTTTCATTAATTTGCATTATTCAGATTTTCATGATCATGCATGCATAGTTGTACCTTAAGCTTCCATGCTTGTAGCTTGTTGTTTCTTTGCTTTTTATTGCGTATTTTGATTATCGCTTGCAATTTCAATATAGCATACGCACGAGGCATCCAAAATACTTGCTTTACTTTCATAGATATTCATAGTTAATCATTTATTTTTGTTTATTTCCATTTATTTTTCATTTTCCCTTTAATTCTCACAAGCTAAAAACCCATTAACTACTATAATCAATCGAATCCCAATAATACCAAGCCACGCGAACCTTATCTTTTCTTTTGTATTTGAATTTTTTCTTGAGTGTATGCAAGTGAATTCACACATGAGCCTACCCCAAGGTAACACATACATCTCCAATCCTTATAGAAATGGGGGTAACATTCCTAACATGGGAGGGCATGGTGCAAACCATGTTGGGAATGGGATGATTTATAATGGCTTTGGCAACGTGGGAGGGCATGGTGCAAACCATGTTGCCAATGGTGGAATCGGCTATGGACAACCCAACATGGGAGGTCATGGTGCAAACCATGTTGGATCTAGCGGCTTCAAGGGTATGAATGGTCCGTATGGAGGATACGGTTCTCCCAATCACTTTCCGAATATGCAAAATCCAAATTCCGATCTATTTGGTAGTTATGGTGCTCCCAATCACTTTTCGAATATGCAAACTCCGAATTCTGGCCCGTATGGAGGTTATGGTGCTCCTAATCAGCTTCTGAATATGCATAATCCAAATCCCAGCCCGTATCCTCACGGTTCTAATTTCAATAATGCCCTGATTGGTGCCGATAATAAAGCTCAAAATCTTGACCCGTATAGGTTGTTTGGAGGTGTGAGCCCCAATGCCTAAAATGCCCCTCACGTCTTTGCTATGAGAGAGGTTAGCAAAGCCTTTGTGGGGGCGACTATTTCATCTTGCGTATCCCTTCCTCCAGAGAAAGAATCTTCTCCAGCGAAGTATTCTAGTGATAATGAAGTGCGTGAAGATTCTTCCTCTAGGGAGCTTGAGCTGGAAAATAAAATAGCGGCTATGGAGGCTCGACTTGCTAAGTTATCTAGCCCAAACCCGGATCCTCTGTGTGCATCGTGTGGAATGTTTGGTCACGATACCACGTCTTGTCCTTCAAATCCCTCATTCAATATGTCGATGACTCATTCGGAGGAAGTGTATGGGGTCATGGGAATCAAGCAGGACCTAGTTGTGCTAGACCATCTTTTGCTCATCTGCCAACTCATAATCCTCCTTCTCATCCTAGCAACCGTATGCATCCAGGTTTTAGTTATGCCTATACAAATGCGGGTGTTACTCCTCACTTGAGCCCATCTCATCCACCTATTCCGGTGAATGCTCCTACTCCACCTTCCGATCCAAATATCTTGGTCATTATGCGACAAATTCAATCTTCTCCCGCTACGTTGGCCTCGTTCGATGCTAAGTTCAATGCTCTTGAGGCTATGACCAATGGGTTAAACACTAACATGGGGCAACTAGCAAGCGATGTCAATATGCCAAATTAAGCTAATGATAAATAAAAATTTCCAAGCCAACCTTTGCTTACTCATGCGGTCACGGTCCTTGGAAGTGGTGGGGTGGTTGATAATAAGGTTGTCCCACCCATCCGAAGGGGAGGTGGTTTCTATTCCCGGTGTTCTTACTCCTCCCGATTCCACCCCCGTGGGTCCCACTTTAGCAAAGGAACTTCCCGATGGCCTACACAAGTCTTTGAACCCATACAAGGCACCAACCTCTAAAGCCCATATGCCCTATACATCAAGAATATCTTATGAGGATTTCTTACATATGGACGTGATCCAAGAGTTGGTCGAACAAGTTTATATGGAGGAAAAGAGCATTGAGGAAGAGTTTGACCCGGGGGCTGGTGTTAAAGGTTGTGGTGAGGGAGATGAGACCCTTGTTCATCACGACGATTCAATTGTGTTTCAATGTGCCCAAGGTTTGTGTGAGAGAGATTATTTATGTGTCATTGAGAGCAATGACGAAATTTTAGAGGGGGTGGTGGAGATTATTGATGATTATCTTGAGGGGATCGTTGAATTGTTCGAATTAGCCCCTAATGAAGATGAGAGGATGCACAAGCCCGAGCTTAAGCCTCTCCCATCTCACCTTAAGTATGTCTATTTGGAGGAAGAGGAGAGTAAACCAGTTATTATCTTGGCCAATTCGAATCGACAAGAAGAGTAGAGGTTGATTGAAGTGCTTAAATTTCATAAGGATGTTATTGGTTGGAGTCTCGGAGATATTAAAGGAATTAGCCCTTCGACTTGCATGCACAAGATCATTTTGGAGGATGATGCCAAACCTTCTTGAGAATTCCAAAGGCATTTGAATCCATGTCTTAAGGAGATGGGGAAAGTCGAGATATCGGAATTGTTGGAGGAAGTCTTGATTTTCGCAATTTTCGGTAGTGAGTGGGTGAGTCCCGTTCACATGGTACCAAAGAAGAGCGGCATATCCGTTTTTGAAAACGAAAAAGGAGAGTTGTTGGCCAGGAGGGCTATATCGGGATGGAGGATGTGTATCGATTTTATATGTCGCCACCAAGAAAGATCATTTCCCTTCCCCATTTACCGACCAAATATTGGACAAGTTAGCCGGTCATTATTCCTATCATTTCTTATATGAGTTTTCGGGTCACTTTAGAACCACAATTCCACCCAAAGATCTACCCAAGGTGACTTTTACTTGCTCGTTTGGAATGTTTTCTTTTCAACGAATGCCATATGGGCTATTTAATGCGCCGAAAACGTTTCAAAGATTGGATCCTCCCGACAAGGAGATTATTGCTTTGGTGGATCCTCCCGTCTCGACTTCACCATGACCAAGATGGGAGTCTGTCAAGCTAATGACGTTAAACAAGCTCTTCTTGGGAGGCAACCCATGTTCTTTTCATTTATTTCTTTTATTTTTACATTTCTTTCTTTCTTAATTTATTATATTATAAAATCCAAAAACATTCAAAAAATCAAAAAAATTAAAAAAAAATTGTTGTCTTTTGGATCTTGTAGCCCTTGGTTTTGTTTTGTTTTGATTTATGTGCATATTTTCTTGTATTTGTGATTTTTTGTAATTTTCTTTTATAGTGTTTTGTTTTTCAACTCCAACATTGGTCAATTTGATAAGATGGTAGGATTCATGAAGCCGGGAAAAACAAGCCATGCTCGGTTCTCGTTTGTATGGCTTGGAGGCTTAAGTAAACCCCACCGATCTTGACCTAAAACTCGCTCGATTAAGGAAACTTCTATCTCACCCTCCTTTTTACTTGCTTTTCATTAAAATTCCATGAGGGCATTGCATGGTCTAAGTGTGGAGTGGGTAAGAGGTTAGGGTCCGGGTTTTACAAAGCATGATTTGTCTTTCTTAACTCGAGCCTTGGCGAAGTGACGCATTCTTGGCAAAGTGGCGCTTACTAATTGCACATTTATATGGTTGAGTCATTTTTATGTCTTGTGTGTGTTTATTACATTGTTGAGCAATCACCACATGCTTTGAAGTTTGAAATTTACTTGTCGGGTTTTTACATGTTTATGCCCTCTTGTGTAAGGGGTTGAATTTTTGTGATTCGTCCAATAACCGCCTATATATATATATATATATATATATATATATATATATATATATATATATATAATCAACATTTACTCGTGAAAGATTGCAAACCTCTAATGCTGTTTTGATTTTGTCTTCGAAAACCCGGTGCAAACTAGTGAGTAGCCTTATGTGAATTATCGGTTTTGCTTGCATTTCTATGAAAATTGCATTGAGGAGGGCTTGATTTTCCTCGTACATGATTGAATTTTGAAATGACCTCGAGGCACATATATCACCCTTATTCCGGACATATCCAAATAAATAAGCTACTTAAAAATCCCAAATAAGCTCCCTTGAGCCTATGCCCCGTTTCTTGTTAGCCGAGCTCGATTTTAGATCTTATATCTTCATAAATTGTAAGGAGAGAGAGTATGTTGTTAGTTGACTAGAGATGTGTGGGAAATCAATTGCGGGTTTTGGGTTTTGAGTCTTATATTCATATAAGATGAAGAGAAGAAGAAGAAGAAGAAGAAGAAGAAGAAGAAGAAGAAGAAGAAGAAGAAGAAGAAGAAGAAGAAGAAGAAGAAGAAGAAGAAGAAGAAGAAGAAGAAGAAAGAAGAAGAAGAAGAAGAAGAAGAAGAAGAAGAAGAAGAAGGAATAAACTCCAACACAAATCACGAAAAGTGATAAAGCGTGTGTTCGAGCAAAAAGCCTAATGATTAAAAGGCTAAGTTTGTAAAAATAAGCGAATTCAAAAAGCTTCTAAGTGTTGTGGAATAAATTCGGAAAAGTGTGTGAGTGTACGAAAGGGTTTCGAATGAAAGTTTGGTAATTTGGGAAGGGTGAAACGATTATAAGCTTCGAGTTCTATAAATTAGGGTTTCGTGTGTTATTGATCACGTTTGATCGTGTATTAGCCACTATATCCATATATTTCATACCATACCAAAGAGCCAACATTACAACCCAAAATAAAGACCTCTTTCGATTATTATTTGGTCATGTACAAAGGGTGATTTTAAGTTTCTAATTTGTAAAATCTTGACAAGGTGCATGCATCGTCCGATTAGAGCGTATACATGTCCCATATAAAACAAACACTTGAGCGAATTGAGCGAACACCCTCAAAACTCCATTTGAGAGGAAGTCATTGATTTGGTTTTCATTTGACAAAGAGTAATACAAGCAATGCTTGACGATAACGATTTTATGTTGATACTTTCATCATATTAATTAGGATAAGCATAAGGATTTTTCTTTTTACATAATGTTCATTGCATGTACATTCTCGATTCTTTTTGTTGTTCGAAGATGAACAAACCGATAAGTGTGGTTGGTTGTTTTGCATGTAATTTTGGTGTTTTTATCATGTTTTAATTAGGTTTTAATGTTGTATATAGTAGTTTTAAGTCGAGTTTCGTTAGGTTATTAGGTTGTTTTCTCGTTTTATAGTTTTTGAGCCGAATGTGTACGATGTTGGTGAGATTTGTGGGATTCTTGAGTTTTTATATTTCAAAATTCTTATTTCGTAGGTGTCTAAATGAAGTAGATTCATACCAAGACGTGATAGCATGCGCCTAGGTTCGAGCCAAGGCATTGAGGCCCAAAATTCGTGCCAAAATGAGAAAATTGAGTGGAAAGCAGCCCGAATCGACTGGCATGCCATTCGATTGACTGAAGCAGTCCGAATCGACAGCAAAATTGACTGCTCGATAGAGGCTAGGGCGTTTGAGCAGTAGGGCAGCCGATCGACTGTACACCTATCGATCGACTGCATCGCAGCATTTTTGACGTTTTTTCCCCTGCGAAACTCTTTATAAGTCCCACATCTTTCCCCAAAGAAAGAATACACTCTCCTCCCAACTCTTGCATGGGTTTGGGATTTATTTTCTCTCTCTAAGTTTTAGATTTAACTTCTCTCTCTAGATCTTTGATTTAATTTCAAACTTTTCATTGGGTTTTTAAGCTCAATAAGAATTCAAGTAATCACTTGGATTTTATTTTGATTGTAATTTCATTCAAGCTTTTGGATTCTCTTTCTTAATTCAAGTAAGTTTTTCATTATTTTCTTCCTTATTCTTCAATATTAAATTGTTCTTCAATTTATGCATTTTGCCTTAACTCTTAGATTTATTTTTAGATTTGTGATTTGGTTTATGGAATCTAGGTGAGTGACACACCTTGATCATAGATCGATTCCTAGATCGTTTTTATTTGAAGTATTTCATATACTTTATTTCTGTTTTTATTTTCATGCATGGTTTTATGTTGAATCCTAGATCTACTCTTCGTTTCTTATTATTTTTCGAATAGATTTAAACTTTCACGTCTACTTTTATTGCTCTTTCTATTGGTGCTTTCAATTTTTGTTAGTTTGCATTATTTGGGTTTTCATGATCATGCATGCATAGTTGTACATTAGGCTTCCATGCTTGTACATTGTTTTTTGTTTGCTTTTTATTGCGTATTTTGATTATCGCTTGTAATTTCAATATGGCATACGCACGAGGCATTCGAAATACTTGCTTTAGATCTTCATAGTTAATCATTTATATTTGTTTATTTCCATTTATTTTTTGTTTTCCTTCAATTTTCACAAGCTAAAAACCCATTGACTCCTAAAATCAATCGAATCCCGATTACCAAGCCACACGAACCTTATCTATACTACACCACTAAAACCTTTCTCTTCACAGACAAGAAAAAGCTAGCCACCCGAAGAATCGAGAAGTTAATGCATTAAATTGACTGGAAACTCGACTAAAAATACGACACGATACGTTGAGATAAGAAATTTAGACTTTCTTCTGAACGCCTAAAAGTAAGGTGTTGCCCTCCATGTACGTCCCCCATCCATGTCTCGGGCAAACTCTATTCATGTTCAAACAACTAAGTCCACACCCGACTAACCCAGTCATCTATACACCTCTTTAATAATAAAATCTAAAAAATGAAATAAAATTTATACAATGGTTGCACGACTTATTATAAGAACTTCACTTACACAAGGATTTCTCTTTTTGCACTTTCTTTTTCTTTCTCTTTTTTTTTTTTGGAGTACCTATAGAGGTGAGGTACTAAACGAGAACAATATTCACAAGACGAGAATGAGATTTCATTGACTCCAATCTTATATTTCTAAGTGCAACTTATTATATTTATTGATACGCACATGGAGTTTTTAACGTCTACAAAAAGAAAATTACCCAAATTTCTATAAAGGGTATTTGAAATGGAGCTAGTAGAGAGTATTTGACTTTTTGGAATGAAACATGAATAAAACAAAGATCAAAACACTTCATAGGTTCTTTACACTTCATTCCCCACAATTACATTATTGTTGAACGAAATTCTAAACAACCTAACCAAAGCATCTAACCACGTCACTTCATCAAGGTTCTAGTCAATATAAATACACACGAAACCTAATCAAAAGTTTCAGATAATCAATATAAATACTCCACTATATTGGCTTCAACTTCTTCTTGAATGTGACCCCTGCTCTGGATTGCTTTCGTGCAGAGTTTTGCTTCATGGCTTCTTCTCCACGATATTGTGGAGTCCGTTCAAGATTAGGGGGTAGAGCCGGGGTCGGTGACCGTTTAAAAAGAACCAAAGCATGAAGAGCTCCGGCTTGGTCGCATTTGTGGCTACTTGTTTGCACAACACCACGTGAGCTAGGATTTTGTAGACGATGTACACGGAGTCGTCTCGAATCCTCGTACATGCAAATCGGGTGCAATTTCCCGTATTCCCCCTTGTCACTTCGCCCCAAAAGGAGGCGACGTAGAATTCATACTCTTGGGGAATTGGGTAAACGCCCTCGCTCTGTAACCCAAACACCTCTCCAAAAATGCGCTCGCTCACCCGAATGTCAACACTACCCAATTGGCACGAGAGCGTCTTATCGGCATATGCGTGCAACATAGAAAAGAACTCGAGCATAAGCTTGCGAAAACCAGGTGGATGCATTTAGGTGAACGCCGCGCATCCAAGTCCTTCGAGGTACCTAAGGACATTGGCGTGATGCTCCGACCCTTGTTGGGCCCTCTCCTCGATGCCATCAATGTCAACAACCCGATGGGAAGCAAATTCCCAACCTTGAATCGACGTGAAAACTTTCCCCTCCTCCTTATTGTAAATTGGAAATGGGGCGCCGTATTTCCCCGATATATCTTTTCGATTACCCACCCGAGACATAGTTTATGAGTTTAGGATTGAAAGGGGTTCAAAAAGAAGGATATCTGAAGTTTTGGTTCTTTGAGGACTATTGTCGAACACGTGGCGTGCATGTTTCAAAAGGGAAAATATGAAGAAAACTTGAACCCAAATCACCCCAATCTCACCCAACAATGAAAAACAAGTCCCAAAGATATGGTTTAAGTGGATTACCTCGACAAATGGACTCTTCACCGGAATCGTAACCCCCCTCCCCTTTTTGTCTAAGTTGGAGAAAAATTGAGGAAATATTGAAATGGTTTTGGTGGTTCCCCGGAATTAATGAAAAAGGTAAGTTTTGCTAGAAATGGAGGAGAATTTTTTGAAGTAGGTTTGGAAGAGAAGAGGAAGAAGAAGGAGAAAAAAAAAGACCATTGGATGAGTTTGTTTATGTGTTGTTTGTAAAGAGTTAGAATGGTAAGGGGGTAGGCATTTTTTTCTTATTAGAGCAGTGCAGGTTGGTTTTAGGTATGGGCCGGGTAAAAATACCCAAGTTTTAAGTCAGCAAACGGGTCAATTCTGGGTCGATATCGATGGGCCCATCGATCAACGAGGGGTCGACGGTCGGGATAGAGAGTTCGTCGACCACATGCGTCGATCGATGAAGCGTCGATGGTTGGGACAAAGACAGCGTTGATTACTTGCGTCGACCGATTGAGCATTGACGGTCAGGATAGAGACTTTGTCGACCATTTGCGTCGACCGATGGAGCATCGACGGGACGAACAGAGACCTTGTCAACACATCATCGATTAGGTTGTAAATCAACGCCAATATCATAGTAGTGTTGACGCGGCCCGTCGAACGACGGCTTCATCCCTGTGCCTCGTTTTTGCTCAATTAATCCATGTTCTTCACTCAGGAATCCAGACCTACAAGAATTCCCCCATATATACTAACAACAAAGGAAAACAAAGCAAAACATGACAAATACAAAAACAAAGAAATGTTAGAGAGAAAATATACAGAAATTGCAAAAAGGATACGAAATACTTGGGTTGCTTCCCAAGAAGCGCTTGTTTAACGTCACTAGGTTGACAAATTTGCACCGTTTAAGCAGCAGACGGGTCGTCGAGAGTTTCAGTCTCCTCAGCGTGAATCACTCTCGATCCTTAGAAATACGGTTTGACGCGATGGCCATTGACTTGAAAATGCTCTTTGGTCCTCTCATTGACCAACATCACCACCCCGTATGGCATCACGTCTTCAACTATAAAGAGGCCACTCCATCCTGACTTGAGCTTCCCTGGAAACAACCGGAGATGAAAACCGTATAGTAAGACTTGTATTCTAGCTCTGAGGTCTTTAGTGATGAGCTTTTTGTCGTGTTGAAGCTTCACTTTCTTCTTTTATATATCGGCATTCTCATAAGCCTTGTTACGTATCTCGTCGAGCTCTTCAATTTGTAGCCCTCGTACAGTGCCATCTTGAATCAAATCAAAATTGACCGCTCGTATAGCCCAATAGGCTCGATGCTCCATCTCGACCGAAAGGTGGCACGCCTTGCCATATACCATCCGATAAGGGCTGGTTCCCAAGACCGTCTTGTATGCCGTCTGGTACGCCCAAAGAGCGTCGATGAGTTTAGCTGTCCAATCTTTACGGCTCGGTTGAACGGTCTTCTTAAGAATGGCCTTGATTTTCCTATTGCTCGTCTCGACTTGGCCCGAAGTCTGAGGATAATAATTCGTGGTTGTGCTTGATACCATATCTTGTCATCAATTTCTTGAATGATTTGTTGCAGAAATGGGTGCCTCCATCGCTGATAATGGCCCTCAGAAATCAAAATCGACTTAAAATTCTCTTGCAGAAATCTGAGTACGACCTTGGCGTCACATGTCTTGGTGGGGATGGATTCAACCCATTTTGACATGTAGTCAACGGCGACTAGGATGTCCTCGTACCCAAAAGACGTCAGGAACGGTCCCATGAAGTCGATGCCCCACACGTCGAAAATTTCCAGCATAAGATTGCTCGTCATTGGCATCTCATTCCTTTTGTCAATATTTCCCGTTCTTTGGCATCGATCACAGGACTTGAAAAACTTATGAGAATCCTTAAATAGCATTAGCCAATAGAATCCCGACTACAGGACCTTGAAAGTGGTCTTTTGTCCTCCGAAGTGGCTGCCACATTGTTGATCATGGAAAAATGACAAGATACTCTTTTGCTCATTTTCGGGAATGCATCTTCGAATGATGTCGTCTTTCCCAAACTGGAAAAGGAATGGGTCCTCCCAAAAGTGATTCCTACAAATCGAAAGAGATCTCTTCTATTTTTGGAAGGATAGCTCGGCCCTCAAATGCCCACAAGCAAGATAAATAACAATATCAGCAAATCAAGGGTTGGGGTGAGAATAAATAACATATGCTAATTCATTAAGAAATGAATCATTTTACATTCATGCTCATGCACATTTCCCTCTACACTCAAACAGGACAAATGATCCGCCACCACATTTTCATAACTCTTCCTATATCGAATTTTAACATCGAATTCTTGAAGCAAGAGTATCCATTGGATCAAACGCGTCTTACTTTGAGTTTTGTTAAAAAGGTGACGGAGAGCCGCGTGATCACTATTGAGAATGACTCTAGACCCAATTATATACGACCGGAATTTTTCAAGTGAAAACACCACGGCCAAAAGTTTTTTCTCAGTGGTGGTATAGTTTCTGTGAGCCTCATTCAACATAAGAGTCGAGTAGTAAATTACAAAGAGAAGACTATCCACTCGTTGACCCAAAACGGCCCACACCGCATTGTTCGATGCATCACACATAATTTCAAAAGGGAGGGACCAATTTGGGGCAATAACCACCGGAGTCGTGGTCAACCTTTATTTAAGCAAATTGAATGCGTTTAAACATGACTCGTCAAAAACAAAGGGCACATCAAGACCAAACAATTGACATAACGGGCGACTAATTTCGAAAAATATTTTATAAAACGTCTGTAAAATCTTGTGTGCCCTAAGAAACTTCTAATGACTTTTACGTTCGTGGGAGGGGGTAGACTCTAAATAACATCAACTTTAGTCTTCTCAACCTCTAAACCTCTACTAGACACAACATGACCAAGAATGATACCGCTCTTAACCATAAAATGACTTTTCTCCCAACTCAGAGTCAGATGACTATCAACACAACGTTCATGAACTTTAGTTAAATTATTATGACAGGAGGTAAAGGATGAGCAGAATACCGAAAAGTTGTCCATAAAGACCTTGAGGAAGTCGTGGATCATGTCTGTGAAAATGGACAAAATGCAATGTTGGAAAGTTGTCGGCGCATTGCATAGGATAAAAGGCATCCTTCGGAAGGCGAATGTCCCGAATGGGCAAGTGAATGTCGTTTTCTTCTGATCTTTTGGGGCTGTGGCAACTTGGTAATAACCAGATAGGCCATCGAGGAAATGATAATACTGATGGCCGGCCAACTTATCAAGCAGCTGATCGATGAATGCTAGTAGGAAGTGATCTTTCTTCGTAGCGTCATTCAGTTTCCTGTAGTCGATGCAGCACATGCACCACTCAGTGGTCAACCTCATTAGAATAATCACTCCCTTTTCGTTTCTATGATCGTGATTCCGCCTTTCTTTGTAACGCCCCGATTTCACTTTAGTCGAAAAATGATTTATATTTTTAAACAATCAAATGGAGAAACCTTGGCGTCACAATAAATGTCTAATTTCACAATTTTAACATAAAAATCAAAAGAGAATAGAAAATTTTCAAAAGATTCAACTTTTACGCAGCGAAAAATAATAATATAAATAACCCAAAGACTATCAATTAAAATTTGATAGTTAATGTAGTATTTGTTTGAAGTACGACTTTTATTTGAAACATAAAATAAATTTAGAAGGACATAAATCCAACATCGAGAGTTTTATTCCCCTCCTCGTTTCCCTTTTATTCGATATCCTCATTTGTACCTGAAAAACACGTCGTTGATTTGGGATGAGCTCAACGTACTCAATAGTTACACCGACATTTCCCATGCAAAATCATACAACTCAAATATAGCACAATTAACCATAGAATTCGCAATTTTAACGTCGAAAAACAGTTGACTGCAGCTAAAACGCGGCGAGTTTCCTCGATGACACTTTAGGTCATAGGCACATAAGGCCCCTGGTTTTAATCAATGGGTATAACACGCCAGGATAAACCCGATGACAAATTTCGGTCACAGACAACTTTAGGTCTACGTCTATATTAGATTTTATAAACATCGAATTTCATGATACACATAGCACGTAGATTTAAGCATGTAAAATTCGACATAGATAATTCGGTGGTCCCTACCTCGTAAAAATGTCGTGGAAAATCGAGTGGTATGCATGTAGTTGAAATCCTAAGTTCCGTATTACTCGTCACCTAATCAGTTAGAAAATATATTTAATTAGTATTTTTCATATTTAAAATAGTAATCATAATAATAATAGTAATAATTATAACAATATTAATAATAATAATAATAATAATAATAATAATAATACTAATAATAATAATAATAATAAAAATTGGACTGAAATGTATTTTTATAAAATGTTTCAGGGGCTGGATCGAGGTTTTTAATAAATCGGAGGGCTGAAATTGGGCTCATTGGTAATCTGAGGGTTCAATTGAAAGGTAGCTAAAGGTCTGGGGTCAATTCGATATTTGGGGAAAGTGGCTGGGTATAAAAGGGCAACCCAGCCCTTTTTCTCCTCAAAGCTCGTCTGTCCTCTCCTTTCTTCTTCTCCAAAAATCAGAAAACGGCAACAGCAATCAGCCACGGCGAGCGGCGCCTCTCTCTTCCTCAATCCTTGTCGACGGTTAAAGGGCGGTGGTTCAAGGCCAGCTACCCGTTCCCTCCCATCTTCTCTCTTTTCTTCTCCATCTAGAATTCGTCCGGCCAGTGGACTCCCCCTTCGGTCGCCGGCGAATAGTGCTCAGCGACGGCAATTTGGGCGGCGACTCGGCGATGGGCTGGAAAATGGGCTGTGGTCAGTTGGGTTCCAGGTTGTTTTTTGTTGCTGTTTTTGGTCGGGCCATCGGCTCGGTGGGCTTCCGGTGACAGACGGTTCAGGTCTGGTTGGGTCTCGGTTTGAAATGGGTCGTGGCGGTGGTT
>BMAC01001060.1:98527-164963 GCA_014905375.1 Phtheirospermum japonicum | reverse complement strand
CAATTTAAATCAAGCTTTTGGATTCTCCATTTAATTTTAGTAAGCTTTCTTTTAATTTCATGCTTTGTTCTTCATTTATTTTATGCTTTTTGCCTTAGCTATTAGAATTGTTGCTTGATCTTGTGAATTGTCTATGGAATCTAGTTGAGTAACACATCTAGATCATAGATCGAGTCCTAGATCGTTTAATTTCACGCAATTTCATATGTTTCATGCATTTTCTTCATTTTTATGCTCTTTGTCTTAGCACCTTGAATTCATGTTAGATATTAAGAATTGGCTATGGGATCTAGATGAGTGACACGTCTAGATCATAGATCAGGTCTTGGATCATCTTGATTTTGAATTTTTCACATGCTTTATTTGCAATTTAATTTTCATGCTTTGTTTCATGATTAATCCTTGATCTATGCTTTGTTGCTTGTTATTTTTCATAAAGATTTAAACTTTCCCGTCTATTTTCATTGATTTATCCATTCATGCTTTCAATTTTTGCTTATTTGCATTATTTGAATTTTTATGCATTGTTGTACCTTGTGCTTGCAAGCTTGTACTTGGTGAAACATTGCTTGTTCCTGCTAAATTTTCAATTTTGCTTGCATATTCATTGATGACATACGACCGAGGCATCCGACCAACTTGCTATATTTATTTCTAGGATAGTTTAATTAGTTTAATTTCTTTATTTACATTTTATTTTACTTTTCCAAGCTTGAAACACCTTGAATCTTACATTCGAATCGATTTCCGATAAAACCAAGCCATGAACCCATTGATTTATTCATCACCACTAAAACTCTTCTATCAGGGGTTTAAGTTTAAAATTCAGTTCGATGTCTGGTTTCTCACCTCCAAGCTCACAAAAGTTAATCACCCCCTCGAAATTGGGCTCAAGCCAATCGTCGTCCCCGGTGAGCCATGAGTTATCATCTTGTGTGAGGAAATCACGGATGAAAGATTCTTCTTCGAGTTTGTCTTGCACGAGCGGGAAAATGGGATCGACGAATGAACATTCAGCATTCATAGATGAAGATGGTGTATCTTAGAAGTCCTGGATGGAGATAGTGACCTACTCGTCCAAAACAAACAATGTCATGCTGCCGTTTTTCACATTTATGAGCGTTTTGGTCGTGGACATGAAGGGTCGGCCCGAAAGAACTATGTGCTCCCGGCTATCATCTCTCACTTCCCCCACGTCCAATATCACAAAGTCAACGGGGACGATGAGGCTTCCGACTTGCACGAGGACGTCCTTGACAATCCCCTTATTATACCAGACAGACCAATATGCCAATTAAAGTCTCGTCTTTGTCGGTTTGAGCTAACCTAGATCAAACTGCTCAAAAATAGAGAAAGGTGATTTGTACATATTTGTGTGTATTTTTCGTGTGTTTTTGCACTTTATTTTGCGTGATATAATGGGTTATAGGATTCTTTTCTTCTCATTTTTTAGTATCTTTGTAGGTCGCTTCGTTTTTATCCCGTTTATCACTTTTTATTTCTCATTTCGTAAGTTGCCATCTAATTACGCTTTACTTTCTTTTTCAGCTTCGAAACGACGAAGACTGGGCGAGCGACGCTGACACTGGGTCTGCAGTCGACACTGGGTTATCGCATGTCGACTGCCTCAATCAACTACTTGACAAAATTTTAACGATGTGCGCTTGACACTGGGTTACCTAGTGTCGACTGCCCCATCGACTGCAACGCTGAGGATGTGTGATTTTTGCAAAAAAAAGAGACCATTTTTCCTTTGACCAACCTATATATGCCTCACACCCATTATCCACAAGAGAAATCCTCATTTTGGCTATTTGGGACCTTGACAAAGTTCCCATCTCTTCAAAACCCATCTCTTCACACACATGTTTTGGATCCCAATCGATTCCGTATTATTGCGGAGACGATTTCTCAAACTAATTTCAAATTAGAGTGCTAAGCAATCTTCGATCAATTTTTGGCGCTGTTGCCGGAGAAGGCTAAAGGTCGCGCATTTTTGTGTTTGCTTTTCATGTTCGTTTATTGTATAATTTGAACTGTCTTGTTTCTCGCCGGTACGTTTAATCTCGTTTGTTGAGTGTTGTGATTTGTAGCTACATTGAAAACCTCAACCCGCATCTTTGAAGATTTGAGATTAATCCAACTGAAGATGGAAAACTACCGAGCTAGTTTGCCATATGATGACCCTTATATCCAAACTCCCGATTACCCTAATTCGTACACCACTCCTCCAAGATATCGGATCCCCTTGACTTACGATGACCCATATGCTCCACCTTTAAATTATCGAGCTCCTCCATCTCATGATGACCCGTATTCTCCGAGCGGTCGACAAATGGGCCGACCTTTTGATTACTCCGGCCCAAGCCCTTCATATTCTCCACCGGTTTCATGTATTTATAATCCGAACATGGATCCTTATGCACCACCTCGTGATTCTTATGATCCGGGTTTTGACGATTCATATGCTCCCCTCACCCCGCCTTCTTCTTACCCGATCTTTGACTTATATGCTCCACCAGTCCATGATTCCTATTCTTCGAGCTACGACTTTTACAATCTACCCACCTCAAATTCATATACTTCAAGCGATGATCCTTACACCAAAGTTTCTCAAGATTTGTTTATGTCCCAACCCCCGGACTTAGAATCTCTTTTAGCCGAACTCATGGATGCGGTTCGACAAATAGATGAACGCCTTGATCGCTTTGAGACTCAATTAGAGCAACTTGCCAATGAGGTTTATGGGCTAGAACAACCTTGTCATGACGAGATGCCCTTCCTTGATGTGGTGAATCCCAACTTTGTTCATGGCACTTCAAGCTTTGACAATCTCTTCAAGGAGGTGTGCAAGGAGGTGGAATTGGTGGGTGAGGAGATAGGGTTGGAAATCGGCATTACCTCTCCCGTACTTTTTGACAATGAAGTTGTGCCGGTTTTGGAGGAGGGTGAATTCATTGAACCTCATGGCATGCCCCCTAAAGCTTTGTTCGAACTTGAGATGGTGGTGGTGGACGAGATAGTCGAGAAGGTGCCCGATTACCCTATCATAAGCCCATACATGGATTTATGTATTTGTGAGAACGTTGAGGGGGATACCAAATAAATAAAGGAGTTTGGCTTGGTCGATGGTTATGTCGTCTGTTCGACGGATTTCCTTATTTTTCCAAAGATCGAGGATCGCCCCATGCCACAATTGCCCTTTGATATCTTCGTGGTTATCGATTACTCGCGTTTCTGACCTCCAAAGCTCACTGGAGTTTTCACCTCTCTCATCTTGGGACTTACTTTTCGTGCCCGCCTTGGTGATTATTATCGCCCGTTCTTGATCTTGGGATGTCTCTCTTTCTCTTACCTTTCACCATACCCTGTTTAATTTTTTCTATTATACAATGTGGACATTTTATGGTTTAAGTGTGTGTGCTGTCTCTTATACACATCTAGATGTGTATAAGAGACAGGTTAGTAACTTGCTTGTGTTTAATTTGAGTCGTGTGTATTTATATTTAATGGAACCTTAACGAAATGACGTGGTTAGATTCTTTGGTTAGGCTATTTAGACTTTCGTTCGAACAATAGTGTAATTTTGGGGAATGAAGTGTGAAGAATCTATGAAGTGTTTTGTCCTCTGTTTTATTCTTGTTTCGTTCCAAACAGCCAAATGCTCTCTACTAGCCCTGTTTTCAAATACCCTCTATAGGATATTGTGTAATTTTTTTCTTTTTATTTTTGGAGACGTTAAAAAAATCCATGTGCGTAAGCGAAGAATGTTATTAGTTGCACTTAGCAACGTAATATTGGAGCCAATATCTCTTGGAAAACAATTTCAATAGACACAAATTAATCGCCAAATGAAAACCAATAGGAATGGATAAATTTCATATAGTGAATATACGAAGTTCGTATGGAAAAGAAAATAAAATATATAAAAATACATAAAAATGGGAAAAAGAAAAAGAAAAAAATATATGAATAAGTACAAGAAGAGAAATCCTTGTACAAGTGAAGTTCTTCCTTTTATTTTTATTTTTAAATTTTATTGTTAAAGAGGTGTATAGATAACTGGGCTAGTCGGGTGCCGACTTGGCGGTATGGTCATGGATAGACTTTGGCCGAGGCATGGATGGAGGACGTGTATGGAGGGCAACTCAATACTTTTAGGTGTTCGAAAGATGGTCTAAGTCTCTTATCTCAACATTATCATGTCGTCCTTTTAGTTGAATTTTCAATCGATTTAATGCATTAACTTCTTGAATCATTTGAATGCATAAGTGGTTAGTGCATCGAGTGGCTAATTTTTTCTTGTCTACGTCTAGATTTGATTTTGCTTGAGAACAAGCAAAAAGCTAAGTGTGAAGTTGATTCGTACATATTTGTTGTGTTTTTCGTGTATTTTTGCATTTTGTTTTGCGTGATATAACGGGTTTTAGGTTTCTTTTCTTCTCGTTTTTCTTCTTTTTAGTATTTTTGTAGGTGGCTTTGTTGTTATCCCATTTAATACTTTTTATCCCTAATTTCGTAAGTTGCCGTCTAACTACGCTTTACTTTCTTTTTCAACTTCGAAACGATGAAGATTGTGCGAGCACACTGACACTGGGTCTGCAGTCAACACTAGGTTATCCAGTGTCAATTGCCTCAATCGACTACTTGACAGAAGTTTAACGGTGTGCGCCTGACACTGGTTTATCCAGTGTTGACCGACTAAATCGACTGCTTACCTAGTGTTGACTGCCCCATCGACTGCAACGCTGAGGATGTATAATTTTGGCCAAAAAAAAGACCATTTTGCCTTTGCCCAACCTATATATGCTTCACACCCATTATCCACAAGAGAAATCCTCATTTTGGCTATTTGGGACCTTGACAAAGTCCCCATCTCTTCAAAACCCATTTTCCATTTTCTTAGATTTAGATTTTTAGTTTAGTTTCAATCATCAATGTAATGTATAATAATTTGGTGTGGATATTCTTCAAGACTGGCCAACTCTTGGAGATTTGGTTCTTGCATCTTTTGGTTTGGTAATGAAAATTCATTCCTCTTGATTTCTTCCTTTGTAGTTGTTAATTGTTGTTGTTTTCTTTAATTATTGTTGTAGATTAATGATTTCTAAAATGTCTAAAGCTTTTCTTATGTTGTTGAGTTTGTTCTTCATTTCATGTTCTTCATGTTCATCATTTACTATTTTTGGCAAAACCCCATTGAAGCTCTTATGAGTTCTTCAAGCTTTTTGCCAAATTAGAAAATATCTTAGTTTTCAATAGAAATCATGTCTAGATTTTTTTTATTGTCTTATGCTTGTAGCTTTCAAAGCACTTTTCCCTCCTTAGTTTATTTCAAAATTTAAAATGATGTGATTGTGTTCAAGCTTCTAAGATCTTCAAGTTTTAATTATTTTAAATTTCAATTGATGTAACTAGTTTAAAAATTATGGGTTTATGGTCTAGGTTTGTTTCGAGCCATTAATCGAAGTTTGTTGAGACTTAGGATTGACAAACCCGAGAACTGGGATCGATGACCCCAATACTTGATCGACATTTGGGATTGACAACCCCGAATCATGGATTAAGTGCTCGACAAATAAATCGATTGATCATGGAGATGAGCCAAACACCCTAAACCCTCATTTTTCATTATTTTCATTTAAGTCACTTTTAATTCTTGTCTTGGTTGATTAGCTTTCAAAAACCATACCAAAATCAATTACGCTTTATTTAGCATAGTTAGTTAGTTTAGTTTTATCTTACTTCATGAAAACCAAACACGAAATAGCTTTCGAGTAGCCTTCCTCGAGAGACACGACTCGGGATTCAACTTAGCTCTCTACAATCGAATCCGTATTATTGCGGAGATGAATTCTCAAAACCAATTTCAAATTAGAGTGCTAAGAAATCTTCGATCAAAAGGCATTAAATTGATCCCTACCCCAAGGTCGAGCATACCCCGAGTTTCTTTACCATATCCCAAAGTAGTTTTTATACAAAAACTCCCGGGGTCGCTTTCCTTAGGCGGAAGGGGATTGCGAAAGATATTGCTTGCCGCATTTGAAAAATAAATTTTCTCATTTTCAAAAAATCGTCTGTTTTTTGATGCTAAGTCTTTGACAAACTTAACATAGGCGGGAACGTTTCTTATCACATCAAGCAACGGAAAATTCACATTAACTTTCGAAAGCATATTATATAAATCAAGGATTTACTTATCTTGCTTTTCCGGTTGAAGTCGGATCGGATATGGAATGGGAGGCCGATACAGATTAGATGCTTTATGGAGAACCTTAGTGGGTTCAGCCTCCTTTTCAACATTTTCCGAGTGTGGGGTGGTGTTTGTCTCCAAGCCATCGTTCTGAGGGGGTGGCTTCATAGAACTTTCCTCGTATAAAGCAATGTTGTTGTTCACGACTCGGCCACTCCTAAGCACGGTGATGGATTGTGCTTGTGATGGTTGACTCGGCAACTTTCCCGACTTGTTTTTCCCAATATGCGCAGCAAGTTGGCCAATGGTCGTCTCAAGCCTATCCATCCTTTTCTCAGTGCGTTACATGAATTGAATTAGTGCACTCAATATCTCATCGAGTGTTGGTGGAACGGGCGCTTGAGTTGGTGGAGGTGGTTGGAAAGATGCTTGGCCTTGTGGTGCCGATTGGTAAGGTGGATGATCTTGGAAAGAACCTTGCCCCCTTTGTTGTTGATATAGTTGTTGAGAGACAAGATTTCCTTTTTTCCTAGAGTTAGAAGCTTGGTTCCCTTCGTTGGAATTGTTCGACCAAGAGAAATTCGGGTGATTCCTCCAACTCGGATTGTAAGTTTACGAATACGGGTCATTGTTGCGTGGGTAATGATTTTGATACCCTTGACCGGCTTGATTCTCTTGGTAACCTTGAACGGCTTGAGCTTTATCTTCGATTTCTTTGGTCGGCTCGAAGGTAGCTTGGCAAAGATTTGCCCCATGCCCATACACTCCAATAATTCCACATGTTTCGATCGGCAATCCTTTTCGTGTCGTCATGAGATGCATGCGACACCTCCACTTCATGAATGACCACTTTCTTTGATCACGAGCTCTTCTGTAGAGAATTGTATCTTATTGACTCGTAAATGTCGTACACTTCTTGGGCTGTTTGTGATCCGATATCCCCCCCGGCAGCATTGTCAACCATATATTGAAATGTAAGGATGAGCCCATCGTAGAAGAATTAGTTGACGAGTTCGAGCGGGTAGTGATGATGTGGGTATTGCGTCAGAAGTCCTTTAAAATGTTCCCAAGCCTCGTGGAACGCTTCCCCATCTGCTTGATTGAACGAGGGTATCTTCACCCGAATTTGAGTAATTATTTGGTTCGAATAGTATTTCCCCATAAAATGGCTGTACACCATATCCCAATTCGTAAAGGATTCGGGCTCCAATGACATGAGCCAAGTTTTTGTCCAATCCTTCAAATTGTATGGGAAACACCGCATTATGAATTGATTTTATGAAGGCCTTGGAGCGGAAGGGTTTGGATTTCGGCATAGAATTCCCGAATATAATTTAATAGATTTTTATTCGGGAAGCCGTAGAAGGACAACAAATGGTTGAAATGGATTGGCTTGACCTCATAGTCATAGGTCGTTGGACCCAAACGGATGCATGATGTAGACGGGCCGATCACGGGCCAAACAAACTCTCGCATACGGGTCAGCTGATGCTCTTGTTGTTGGTAGGGCCCGTTGGGCTGCGTATACGGGCCTCGGGCTTGATGGTAGTATGGTTGTTGATTATACGAAGGTTGTTGTTTGTTGTACGATTGTTGATTGTAAGGTTGGTGCGGCTAGTGCCTATTGTACCTTCTTCAAATTCGACTAATTCACCCGTCATTACTTCATCAAGACCGTGAATACGAGCAATACCATTTCCTACTTGAAGTATGGTACCGGTATTTACAATCTTGACTTCTCTATTATATTGTTCAATACATTCACGGATAATATTGCTAATTTCATCGGCTCGAATGGTTACCATGAGTTTTTCTTAATTATTTTTTGAAAAGAAAAGAATAATGCCTTATAGTAGAAGTAGAATTGAAGATGTGGGACGTATTGGTGCGGTGGTTCATTTGTACGTGGGCCTTCATTGTATGACTGTTGGTTGTAGGGATCTTGAGTGTATGGTGGAGCCTTGTGATGCCTTTGATTGTATGGTGGGGCGTCATGTGGGCCTTGATTGTTGTTGGCGTAAGGCGTTAACACGTCGGATAGATGGTTCACATTTGGATTCACGTACGAATTTGGTACACCGTTTTGTTTATTTTGATCTTCCAGAGAATTTGAGTTTTTCTCGGGAGGATCCATTGATGACTCATCTATCAGATCTTCTCGAGAACTCACACCTTCAAATCTGTCAGGTGCGGCTCTCATTCTATTGACTCTGTGGATATTGTAAACGAACGGGACAAGCTTTCCACCAAATAACCTACGTCCTTGCATACACTCAAAAAACGATCAAACAAATCGAGGCAAAACAAACTGAAATTACACTGAACAAACTAATCACATATGAAAGAGCATTTTTGAAAACCTTTGGCATTCCTGGCAACGGCGCCAAATTTTTGAATCGAACTTTTTAACACTTACTTTTTATTAAAATAAAAAGCTCATCCGTAAGAGAACGGGATGGTTGTAAGTGACAAGTTGACTCAAGTCAAATCTCTCGATGAATGATAATCGGAGTTGAAAAATGTCCGTTAAGACCACAAGTAACTAAACACTCGATCAAATAAGTTAGTTGTTTATTTTGTTCTAAAAACTAAGAATAGTGGATCAAATTGACTTTCAAATTAAACAAGCAAGTAGACGATTCAACTAAAGTTCTAAACTAGATTCCAAACACGACAATGAAAATGAATAGAATAAGCAACGAAAAACAAACAATAATCAAAGGTGTTCGATCAAATGATGAAAACCAAATAGATGAAAAATCCACTAAGATCCAAACAACGACGAATCTAAAACAAGAATGCGTAAACAATATAATCACTAAACAAACTAAAAAATTAGAACAAACAAAGAGAGTACCAAAACGTGCAAACAACGGAATCCAAGATCAATGCAACAATAACATGTAACCCAATTACTAAAACTCACGAACTAAATCAAGAATCGAACTAAGGAAATTACCCAAGTGAATTTATAATACGAATTGCAGAAAATCGAATTAGCAAACTATCCACGAGCTGAGTTCTGGAGATCCAAACACCAGATCATTCGAAATCAAGAATCGGAAGTAGCAAATTCAAAGAAAAATCAAGCTAGGATGAAAAAAGGAATTAAAACACTCAAATACATGGAAACTAGGGTTTACAAAAGGTAAGTTTTTGTTCCTGGTCGGGTCTGATATCTAGCTGAAGAAAGACGTCATTTATATAGTGTTAAACAAGGAGGGCGTCGTGGTAAAATCGAGTGAAAATTACGACCATCGATTCGCATCGATTGACGGTGTCTCTAGCGTCGACCACCATTGACGCTTGCCATCGGTAGGCGGTGGCGCATGGCTCTCGGCGTGTCAATCGGCCAAGGCTATCGATTCCACTGGTGGGAGCCCTTCGATGTCGCATCGATGGGCGGCGTCAATCAACGGAGGCTGGAAAACCTCGGCACTTCGATCGACAGGTTCTTTCGATGTCGGCATCGGTGCTGCATCGACGGGCGGCGTCAGTGCTACATCGATGGGCAGCGGCGATGACACGTTGATCGACGGCAGCTCTACGTCCCTCATCCAGTTTTTGTCATTCCAAAGCTGAATCAGGTAATTACATTAAATTAGAACTACAACTTATGAAACGAGAGATAGTAACATTGTTAAACGTGATAGAAAAGAAACGACCTATAAAAATACTAAAAAGGAAGAAAAACAACCTAAAACTTGTTATAACACACAAAACAAAATGCAAAAACAAATGGAAAACACACACAAAAATGTACAAATCATACATCTATACTATTGCCACTCGACATGTCTATTCTGATATATATGTGTTTTCCAACTACAATGTTTAAATGGGTCGTAAGCTCCATATGGAGAATTTGTCCTCATCGGAAGTGGCTGGAGAAATGCTTCTCTTAAGTTAACTTCTGGAAAAGAGGAACTGCTAATGGAAGTGTTGCGAGTCTCGGACATCCACAAGAATTTAGTATCTGGATCACTGTTGGATTTAAGTTAGTTTTTGAAGCTAAGAAATTTGGGTTAAGCGAGTTTGGACAGTTCTTAGGTAGGGGTTATCTTGACAAATGATTGTTCAAACTGAATGTGATAGCTACTCACCCTGTAAACTCTTCGAGTATGAATGAAAATAAATCTAATTCTATTTCCTTGCTTGAGTATTTTGACTTATGGCATATTAGGATAGGACATTTTAATCTAAATGCAATAAAAAGACTTATGAATTTGTATCTGTTACTAGACTCGAAAATTGATTCACATAGTAGATGTGAAATTTGTATTGAAGCCAAAATGGCTAAATTACCATTCCATTTGGTGGAAAGATGCAATGAACTTCAAGGTTTGATTCACCCTAATATATGTATCTCAAATTTGTGCAAACTAGAGGTGGAATGAAGTTTTTAACTTTCATTGAAGATTGCATAAGGTTTTGCTACTTATATTTGTTAAGAAGCAAATATGAAGCTCTTGAAACTTTCAAGAGATATAAAACTGAAGTAGAGAATCAACTTGAAAAAGGGTAAAATAACTCAAAGTGATAGAGGCAGTGAATATGTAGCTCCATTTGAAATAATTTTTTTCGCTATCTTTTTTCAAGAACCAATTATGTTTCGAGTGGGTTATAATACATCAAATGACGGTGCCATATTCACCACATTCTAATGGCATCACCAAATGAAAATATAGAACTCTTAAAGAGATGATGAATGCCATGTTGATTAACTTGGGTTTATCCCAGAATATGTGGGGGGAAGTTGTTTTAACAACAACCACATATTAAATAAAATACCACTTAAAAGTAAAAATGAGACACCTTATGAACTTTGGAAAATTCGTAAGACATCTTATAAACACCTAAAAGTGTGGGGGGTGTTTGGCAAAGGTTGATGCACCTAAACCAAAACAAACGAGAATTAGAACAATGATGGTCGACTGCATTTTTATCAGATATGCATACAATAGTATGGCAACCAGTTTTTAGTACACAAATCGAAGAACCTGAGATTTCTGAAGGTACTACAATTGAGTCAAGAAATGCGATATTTCTTGAGAATATCTTTTTGTGTAAAGATAAGAAAGATTCTTATTCTAACAACT
Source organism: Phtheirospermum japonicum (assembly GCA_014905375.1). Classification (NCBI taxonomy): domain Eukaryota; kingdom Viridiplantae; phylum Streptophyta; class Magnoliopsida; order Lamiales; family Orobanchaceae; genus Phtheirospermum; species Phtheirospermum japonicum. The sequence goes on along the minus strand of BMAC01001060.1, from coordinate 153,671 downwards.
GAAACTGCAAGTGGTTCAAAACCAAATAGTGGTGAACCAAGGCGTGGAAAAAGGGTAAAGACCGCAAAGTTTTTTGAACCTGATTTTATCATGTACTTGTTTGATGATGAGCCAAATTCCATTAAGAAAGCTCTATCCAGCCCGGAAGCACTGCTCTGAGAAGAAGCTATTAATATCAAATGGAATCCATACTTTAAAACCAAACGTAGGAATTAGTTGATCTACCACCTGGTTGTAAGCCCTTGGCTGCAAGTGGATCCTGAAAAGGAAACTGATAGCAGATGGAATAGTTGATAAGTTTAAAGCTCGTTTGGTTGTCAAAGGGTTCAAACAAAGAGAAGGTTATGATTTCATTGACGCATACTCACCATTAACGAGGATAACATTCAGTAGAGTACTTCTTGCAATTACTTCTCTACACAATCTAAAGATTCATCAAATGGATGTGAAAACTGCATTTCCGAATGGGTTGTTGGAAGAAGAAATATATATGGATCAACCTGAAGGATTTGTAGCACCCAGTGAAGAGAAAAAGGTGTGCAAACTGATTTGTTCATTGTATGGACTTAAGTAAGCTCTGAAACAATGGCATATGAAATTTGATAAAATTATATTGTCAATCGGGTTTAAAATTAACGAATGTGACAAATGTATTTATGCCAAAGTAACATCAAATGCATTGAGCCGAACTTTTATGTTCCTTTCAAAATTAAATTTCGGTTAACAAATATGCGTCTACGTTTGAAAGGTTTTAAGTTCGCCCGCAAGAGAACGGGGTCACTTGTAGACTAATGAGTTAACTCGGGTCGATCTCTCGAGGAATGGGAATCGGATTTAACGATGTTTATTATACTACTAACACAATTCTATCTAAACACACGATCAAATGGGGTTTTGTAAATGTTTCAATTTCAATAACTTAAAATAAAAACGAGTTCTTCTTGTCTCAAGGGTGTCAACCTCTCGACAAGTAATGAGAATAGTAYAAGATGTAAACCAAATAAGAGTTTTTCCTAATTGCACCAACGATTATAAACATGKTTTTGACTTATAATACATCAACTATAATACCCTAATGTTCTAACCATTTCAGCACCCCATTAACACTAACGATTAGCAATATTTCGAAACACGAAAACAATTATCAATTGATTATCCAAACAATTATTCATTCCATAATTCCAAACACAATAGTATCAATTCCAAACATTCAACACCTTAACTAAAGATCAACAAAGTATTATCTAATCAAGTTCCCAAAGTATACAAAACAAATCCGGAATCAAACAACGATGAAAACATCAAAGCTACGAGTTCAGAAATTCCAATGCCGTTGAACTACGTTCAACGAGGGATGATTAACCAAAATACTCCAAATGAAATGCGTAGAGTCCTCGGGCTTGTCACGAACCCAACACCTTAGCCACGAACGAGAATTGCTGCAAATCTAACCTTGATACGGCGTTGCACAGATTTATCGATAGGTATGAGAGATGTGTCAAATCTCCCAACCTTTGAGTGTTCTTTGTGTATCTAACCCTCTCTTCTAGCCTCTGGGACTTAATAATCGAACCCTAGCCGCCTCTGCCATTTTATACATGTTTTTAGCCGTTTCGTAACTGAAAATTCCCAAAAATCTGCATTCGTAACGCTCTTGTCCGACCGGTCATATGTCTTGTCCGATCGGACAAAAGCCACTATCCCCGGGTCCGTTCGGTGGTCCAGTTCTACCGGTCAGTGTGCACGTCAACAGTTCCACCGATCGGTGTACATGAGATGTCCGATCGGTGTGCATCCTTTTGGGCTACTCGTGAGTGTCTTTCCTTCAATCTTCGTGCTTTGAATCCAACGGACACTCTAGTTGTATGAGAAAATGACAGAATTATTCTCGTTTGGAACAATTATCGAACAAAGAATCAGAAAATTATGTAAAGAGACGAATAACGGAAAATGATGCAATTTCAACTCATTCTTAACCCGAAAAAGAAATTAAAAAGACTGAAATAAGATTGAATTATGTACAGATTCGTAATAAAAATGCACGAATCAAACACCCCATGATTAATGGGTTTGTTCGTCCTCGAACAACCGAAAGAATCAAAATCAAGAGAAGTGACAAAGGTAAGACCTTGGAGTCATGTTGTGCATATAATTTAGTTTTGTAATTATTAACACTTTTGTCGAAAACCAAGAAGCTAACTCGTATTACTATTTCACCTTGAAATCGGAAGAATGCATTCTCTCAAAAGGGAATTATATATAATGGTGCACTCAATCACTCGTGTTTTTCAATAGGTGAGTGTATACGCTCGTCTCAACATAGATATGCATTCAACGACTCATGAAAATCAAAGACCCAATCATCGCATAAGTGTGCACATTCAATAAAGAATCAGATTAGGACTTTTAAGGGTTGTAATGTCGGCTCTTTGGTAAGGTATGTCATATATAAGGATGTGTGGCTAACTTGCGGACAAACGAAATCTATAACTCACCCAGTCCGCCTTTTAACGCATAAAGCGTAATTTTTGTTCCGCATCCTTCCCAAATAACCATGTACCATTATTTCTAGTCTTTTATAGCTAAGACTCATTTCAATCCCAAAACCCGAATACTTGTTTAGCCAAGATGCTTTATTTTTATTTCCTAGATGCTCTTATGAACTAAAGCACCTTTATTATATAAATATAAATATAAATATAAATATATATATATATATATATATATATATATATATAAATAGTATCCCACTAATTCCTACCCTGCAATTGTCATATCTCATTAACCAATGATAAATAAAACTCTCATCTCACAAACTTAAACGAAATAAGAGCTACAATAATGCTCGTGGCTAACAAAGAGATTGAATAAAGACTCAAGGGGGCTTATTAGGGATTTTTTAGTGGTTTTTATTTCGGAATATAGCCGGAACGGGTTTTATATGTGCCTATCGTCATTTCCAAAACCAAATATACACATACGACTTTAGGGACTTCTCAAAACTCTTATCGAATCACAGCATGAAATGTTGATAAACACACAAGGCTCCTTACTAGGGTTCTATTCAAACTTTTGAAGACAAGGTGATCGAGTTTTAAAAAGCTTTGCAAAATTGCTAACGACTAAGTGTTATTTTAAAATATATATAAGTAGGTTTTTGAAAATTTTTGCACTAAATAAGCTCAAAAGACTCTTAAACCTTATACCACATAACACATGATTCCGACAGACATGCCAATACAAACACGATTAAACAAGGGCAAATATTCAACAAAAGTTGACATAATGGTTGACCAATTGTTATGTTACGAATATGTGACTAAATTACTCAAAGGTGGTTTAACTTAAGCGTGCATGGATTCTAAAATTCTGAAAATGGACAGTGGTGCAAAGTCTGATTGGTCAAGAATAGACTCCGATCGGTCAGGATTCCAGAAGGATTTAACCGATCGGTTGACCTCGATACACCGATCGGACTGCCAGTCTTCCCCCTCTGTTTTGAAAGATCAAGCAAACTCCCGGTTGCTAAAACATGAACATGAATATGGGGAGTTATGAAAAGTGCACAATACATCACATGCAACGAAATAACCAAGAGTAAAAATAATCATCACCGTGCAAACATGAAAGAAAATAATTTTACAAAAATCCGAATAAATATCAAATATCCTAGAAAGAAATAAAAAGAAGGATAGAGTGGTGATACAGCTGGGTCATGGGCCCGCCTATTGATCCATGTCGTTCGGAGGTGGAGGTGGGTAGCGGTGCTCGAGACGGGAAAGGTGCTCGTCAATTTGAACGAGATACTGATGATTAGACTCGACGCTTCCGGATAATCGGGCAAGATGCTGAGAATTTTCTGCCCAGATGTTGCCCAAATTTGTTAACGTACTCCAGAAGTAACGAGCCTCCTCTCGAGCTTCCTCCCTCGCTGCCCAGGCATCTTATCGAGCATTTCTCGCATGCTCCTCCTGGTGGATGCGCAACTCTCCCATTTGAGCCATCATACGTGCTTGGAAGTCCTATTGCTGCTGCCACTGCTCGTCCAAGAAATACACACCATCCCCAAAATCATCATAAGCATAAGATTGGGAACCGGTGTTCCCATTTCCTCCATTCCCCTCGTCTTCCTCATCCTCGACCTCTTCAGTGTCCCCATCGTTTTCATTGTCCTCGCTTTCCTCCTCGGTGTCATCAACATCGGAGTCCTCGACCATTTCGGCTTGCGCTTTATTACCGGTTGTTATGAATGCCGGAATCATGATGTTCCGCCCGTTACTCATTCGGCTTTCGACCATCATACCCACACTTGGGTATATGATGTCATCGTCATACGGGTTGCAACCGTGGTGTTGAGCGAGTACCGTGATGAAAGCTCCAAGAGTGAGTTTTGCCGTTTTGTTTTCTCGAACTTGTTGGACATTTTTGATCGCGGCGATCAAAAGAGGATAGATTCGTGCGTTACCTCGATGGTACGAAATCCATAACGCCTTCAACTCGGTGGCCGAAATTCGTGTGGCGTCCTCTTTGCCCAAAAACACTTGCATGAAGAACTTATACGTGAGATAGGTGGCATTGGATTGCAAGGACGTTGAGTTAAAACAGCACCCGAGTTCCGGTGGTGCTCCCGAGAGTTTTGCCCACCAATCACTCTTGTTATAGTCGTCGATTTCAAGTCCCGATTTTGGATTTTTGTTGTTATCGACCCCAAAAATTTCGTCGAGATCACCCGCCGTAGTTCTGAATGTTTGGTTCTTGAAACGACACTCAAAGCTTCCATCGCCCAATGGTTGAAATGTCGTGAAGAAATCGAGCATGAGAGTTCTAAATCCGAGTTGGTTGACACCGGCCCACTTTGTTAGTTGGAGGGCTTCGATTCCCTCGAGGAATTTGGCCGCCGTTTCGTCACCTATGTACGCTTCCCGTTCCCAGAACTCTAGATCGATGTGCCGCGGATGATAGACATCCCTTTTAACGAGGGATTTGTAGAGAGTGACCTCACGTTCGTCCAAGAGGTCGAAGGGAGCTACCCCACTCCGGGTGTTGCTCGAGACACGGTTCGACGTCTTTCCACATTTTGGTCGAGATGATGATTCCATGATGATGACAAGAATACGCAAAAGATACCCAAGGCTCTCACAGACCTTTCGTCGAACACTTGGCGTGCCTTATGAACTTCAACAACTTCAAGCCAAATTTGAATAAACCCAACTCCAATTCAAGACAACACCTACAAGTCCAACTCTCAAACAGTTCAATATAGTAGAGGGAAAGCCATTATACCTCGATTAATTTGTTTTGGAGATGGTGGTGAAACTTGATGTAATATGGGCGATTGGTTCTTGATTCCCAAATCTCCGATCGGAGGCAATTGGGTGTGTTTGAGTCACCGATCGGACCTGTTATGTGTCTTGATTTCCGAGTTTTTGAATTTGAAAGTGAAGAATTGTGGATGTCTACTCTGCGAGGAGAAAGAATTTGAGTTGAGGTTATGAAATTTTTGTCTGAAATAACAGACTTATAGTAAACTGGGCAGTCGTGCGATTGGTGAATACTGTGGTCCGATCGGACTCAAGCCCAGTTTGTTTTGACCGAACGGTCTAAACCCTTAACCGGTCGGACTGCGGTCCAGTGAGTTTTATCCGATCGGTTGAGATGTTTGATCGGCTGGTCTGCATTGTTCTCAGCCCTTTTTATTTTTTTTATTTTTTTTACATAACATTTATGTATTGCGATGCCCTGCAAGAATTCAAAATCAAGAATCAAATACGAGCAATACAATTCATAAAATTTTTATTTATTAAATAATTCGAGCAAATCTGATCGTTTATTTAGGACAATTATTTTAAACCTCTCCCAAACATCATCAATTCATAAAGATAAACTCTCGCAGTCTCTGGCCTATTTGACTACTTAGGTGATGGAACATCTCTATAGGCCAAGTTGAACAAATCCCTCACATCTTCCTCAAGCTCAACGATTCTCTGATTGAGTCGCATTATCTCGGCTTCCGCTTTGTCTAGGATGTCGTGGAGATGCTTAATATTCCTTTCATAGTCAAGTTCTTCAGTCATGCAGTCATGGAGGTCCAGTTGCATCTTGTGGACTTGTTGGCGATATTCCTCCACCTCCTCTTCAAGTTTCTCGATCATATCTTCGTGCTTTTGCCTTGGCACCCACCCATAAGCGTTGTTGTTGTGGTGGTTCATGTCGTCTTGGTTGGTGTTTGCACAGAAGAAAGAGGAGAAGGGAATTTTGGTGTGGGGTTAAGAGTTCAGGGTTGTGGGTTTATATAGGATTTGAAGAGGTAGGTTAGAGGATTCTCAGAATCGAGTTAAATCAAGAGTAGGGGAAAGAAGATATTCTCCTAATCAAAATATAATAATCCCCCCAAATTAAAGATCCTCTTTACCTTAAAAGATATTGTCAGAATATCTTACCAACTTGGCCTCCCTTGCATGATAAATACCTTCCTGAAATAGTTTTCCGTACGGACCGTCCGATCGGTGTCGCATTGTGTCCGATTGGTTACCCTAATTGGAGCTGTCCGACCGGTGGACACTAGGTCACCGACCGGTCAGTTCTGGAAATTTGAATTTCACACCTTCAACAAACCGTAGAACCTGCAAGTACTCTACCAAACAAATAACTATGGATATATACATTAAAGTGGAAAAAATATACATGAAGATCTTGGGTTACCTCCCAAGAAGTGCAACGTTTAACGTCTTATGCTAGACGATACCTCAGGCTTGCGTCAACTCTCTTGAGGTGGATCATTGAGAATCACTTCTTCGTGATCTTTTTGCGAGATAGGTCCCCCATGATACCTTTTCACACGATGGCCATTGACTTTGAAGGTGGAGTTGCTCTTTTCATCAAGCAAAGTCATGGCTCCATATTCGTTTACGTCGGTAATCAAGAACGGACCGCTACATTTTGATCTCAATTTCCCAGGGAATAGTTTGAACCAAGAGTTGAAGAGCAAAGCTAATTCACCGACTTCCAAGCTTTTGGGGACGAGTTTTTTATCATGTGTTTCCTTCATCTTCCGTTTGCTCGTCCATGCTGTTTCATATGAGTCGTTGCGAATCTCTTCCAGTTCGCTTAGCTCAAGCTTCCTATACCCTCCGGCCTCATCTAAATCAAGGTTCAATGTTCGAATTTCCCACTTCGCCCGATGCTCCAATTCGACGGGTAGGTGGCATGCTTTTCCATAAACCAACCGAAATGGGCTCATGCCCAACACCATTTTGTAGGCTGTACGGTAAGCCCACAGTGCATCAATTAGCTTCGATGCCCAGTCTTTACGGTTCGGTTTGACGGTTTTCTCTAAGATACCCTTGATTTGCCGGTTGCTCATCTCTACTTGTCCTGAGGTTTGTGGATGATAAGGGGTTGCCACCTTGTGACGCACCCCGTATTTTGTTCATCAGTCGATTAAAGGCCCGAGTGCAGAAGTGGCTTCCCCCGTCGCTTATAATCGCACTCGGCATTCCGAATCGGCTAAAAATGTTCTCCTGAATGAATTTGAGTACGATCTCGGAGTTAGCTCTCCTCGTGGGGATTGCTTCCACCCATTTCGACACGTAATCGAATCCTACGAGTATGTACTCGTACTCTCCACTTCTCGGAAAAGGACCTATGAAGTCGATGCCCCATATATCAAAGATCTCGATCACTTGATTGGGCACCAATGGCATCTCGTCTTTCTTCCCTATTGTTCCCATTCATTGGCACCTATCGCATGTTTGGCAGTATTGAAAGGCGTCGGCGAAAAGTGAGGGCCAGTAAAATCTGGCTTGGAGGACTTTGAAGGCCGTCTTCTGGCTTCCGAAGTGTCCACCCTCGTCGTGACAAAATCTCAGCACGCCTATCTTCTCTTCATCCGGTATGCGTCTCCTAAAAAGCCCATCCTTGCAACGTTTATAGAGATACGGATCGTCGCAAAAGAAACTCCTGCATTTGAACAAAAATCTCTTTCTTTCTTGCAAAGAAAGATGGTTAGGGATAATCTTTCAAGCAAGGAAATTTACAAAATCAGCATACCATGGTTCGTTTATTTCTTCGACGGCATGTGCGCTTTCATAAGGGAACACATCATCCACAAACTCGACTTTATTTGTCTCTCCTTCCACTAGCACACGGGACAGGTGATCGGCAACTACATTCTCGCTCCCTTTTCTGTCCTTAATTTCGACGTTGAATTCTTACAAGAGAAGAATCCAATGAATCAATCGCGACTTGCTTTGCATTTTGGCGAATAAATGACGAAGTGCTGCATGATCAGTGTGTACGATGACTTTGGAACCGACGATGTAAGAACGGAACTTATCCAGTGAGAACATAACCGTGAATAGTTCTCGTTCGGTAGTAGTGTAGTTGCATTGGGCGCTATTCAACATATAGCTAGCATAGTAAACAACCCTCAGCAATTTATCTACTCGTTGGCCCAAAACTGACCCAACTGCCTCGTTCGAAGCATCACACATAATCTCGAAAGGAAGAGACCAATCCGGTGCTACTACCACTGGTGCTTGTGTTAGTTTTTCTTTCAAGATGTTGAAGGCGCTAAGACACTCGCTATTGAATTCGAAAGGCACATCCTTCCCAAGCAACTTGCATAATGGGCGACAGATTTTTGAAAAGTCTTTAATGAAACGTCTGTAAAAGCCCGCATGTCCCAAAAAACTCTGACTCCTTTAACATCCTTCGGGGGTGGAAGAGTTTCAATGACGTTGATTTTTGCTTTATCAACTTCCAAACCCTTGCTTGACACCACATGTCCCAATACAATACCACTTTTCACCATGAGATTCGACTTCTCCCAACTCAAGGTCAAGTAAGAATCAACACATCGCTCAAGTACTTTTGTTAAATTGTTTAGGCAATGAGAGAAGGAAGAGCCAAATACCGAGAAGTCATCCATAAAGACTTCGAGAAAATCATCAATGAATTCGGTGAAAATGGAGATCATACATCTCTGAAAGGTCGCTGGGGCATTGCACAAGCCAAAGGGCATTCTTCGGTAAGCGAACGTGCTAAAGGGGAACGTAAATGTGGTCTTTTTCTAATCCTCCGGAGCGATTGCGATTTGGTAGTAGCCGGAAAGACCGTCTAAAAAGCAATAGTACTCATGCCTTGCTAGCATATCGAGAAATTGGTCCATGAATGGGAGTGGGAAGTGGTCCTTCCTCGTCACTGCATTGAGCTTGCGGTAGTCAATGCACATCCGCCACCCGGTGGTTAAGGGTGTTGGGACGATTTCTCATTTTTCATTCTCCACTATTGTGATGCCCCCTTTCTTCGGAACAACGTGAACCGGGCTAACCCACTCGCTATCGGAGACAGCATATATGATCCCTTCTTCGATCAGCTTGAAAATTTCCTTTTTGACCACCTCTTTGAGCGTAGGATTTAAACGTCTTTGTCCCTCTCGTATCGGTTTCGCTCCTTCTTCAAGATCGATCCGGTGCATGCATGTGACCGGACTTATTCCCTTGATATCACCGATACTCCATCCTATCGCTTGCTTGTATTTTTTAGGAACTGCGATGAGTTCTTTTTCTTCATGTTCCGCCAATTCCGCAAATATAATTACGGGTTTCCTCTCGTTCGCCTCAAGGAATACGTACTTCAGATGGCTTGGAAGCGGTTTAAGTTCCATTTTGGGCTCCAAGGTGGGCCCAACGGTTTACTTGATCATGGGTGCCTCATTAATCTCGAAAAGAGTTTCCACCCCCTCGGTGTTTGAATCAAAACCGTCGTCCTCGGCATCATAATTCTCGACTGGTACAACACCAAATAATTCGCTCACACATTGGTCCACTGAATCAAGGTAAGAGCAATCGGGACCAATCATTGGTGATGGAATATTTTGTATATCTTTGATTGAGAACGTCACTGATTCCCCTAGTACGGAGAGTGTCATTTTTCCTCTTCCCACATCGATCAATGTGTGCGATGTTGCCATGAAAGGTCTGCCCAATAGAATAGTGTGATCCTTGCTTGCCGCATCCACCACTCCGACATCTAGTATTACAAAGTCCACGGGGACTACCAAAGATCCAACCTCCACTAGAACGTCCTCAACCACTCCCAAGGGATATCGTAATTAACGATCAGTGAATTGAAGCCATAAGCTTGTTGGCTTCATTCTCCCAAGGTTGAATTGTTTGTACAGGGAAAAGGGCATCAAATTAATTCCCGCCCCTAAGTCAAGCATTCCACGCGCTCTTTGTCCATCTCCAAGGGTGATTGTGATGCAGAAACTCCCTGGATCTTTTGCCTTCGGTGGTAGCGTTTGGTGGAAAATTGTGCTCACTTACTTGGATAAAATCATTCGTTCATTTCCTTCCATTTTCCTCTCCTTTAACGCAAGTTCTTTAAAAAACTTTACGTAAGCCGGCATAGCTTTGATCACGTTGAAAAGTGGGATATTTACGTTCACGTCCTTCATTATATTATAAAGTTCCATGAACTTTTTTCTTTCTCCTTTATTACACGTTGTGGTCTTTGTTCCTCTTCAGCTCTCTTGTCCGACCGGTCAGTGTTATTAGTCCGATCGGTAGAAATCTCCTGTCCTCTACTCCGATCGGACCTTGGGTTGGTGTGGTCGGACAAAGTTTTCTGGGCTCCGGTCCGATCGGTCTGCTTTTCAGTTCGATCGGTCAAAATCTTCTGAACTCCAGTCCGACCGGTCACCTTGGTAGTCCGATCGATCGGGTCCTTGGCTGCGCCTTTCTGATCCGTTTTGGCATGTTTCGGTTAAAAAGACCCCCTCAATGATCCGGGAACATATGGGTTACTTGATTTGTGAATTTCACCCAGTGTTCCTCCTTCACCATTCGCACTTGACTCTTGTTCATCTTGTGTATCCATTGTCTGCTCGTCTTCGGAGTCTTCCCTCTCGATTCCTTGTACTCTGTTATCTACTTGCTTCCCACCTCGCAACACATGCACCGCCATTGATTGCTCGGGTTGGCTAGGTAGCTTTCCCGGATCACTCGTTGTTTTTGCCATAGAAGCCGAGAGTTGACCTATCATCATCTCTAGCTTTTCTAGTTGCTTCATTATCCGCTTGCCTTCCTCGATTGTATGAATTGTTTCCTCCCGATTACGTAGAGTCTCGTGCTCTAGTTGTTGACGCCACAATCTTAGTTCGTCGTCGGGGTTAATCGGGAGTGGCATTTGCTGCTGTGGTGGCACTTGCTGAAATTGTTGTTGCTGTGCTTGTTGGTATTGCGGTTGTGGTGCTTGTTGATATGGTTGCTGTGGTGCCTGATGTTGTTTCGGAGGGTATTGAGAGTATTTTCCTTGCCCCTTGTTTTGATAAGAGTTTGGCCGCTCGGTTCTCCTTGGCTCTTATTCGGAAATTATCGTGGTTCAGAGGATTTAGAATTAGGCATGTAATTTGAGCTCTTTGGAACGTAGCCTGAATTAGAGTTATACTGCCCGGCAAACTTCTTCCCATACTTATCATTGGGTTGATAGTTTTGGATGGCATTGATCAACCCTTCCTCTTTGTCGTCAAATACCACATTACAAGTATCAATTTCATGTCCCACTGCCCCACATTTTTCGCACATCTTAGGCGGAGGTGTCGAAGGTTCCTCCTCCCCCTTCATCTTGCTTGTTAATAGTGCGACTTGCTTCATTAGTTCATCGATTTGAATTGTCGGGACTTTGCATCTCCTTGGTCGGAAGCTCGTTTGTTGCAATTTCTCGCTCATGTGCTCAAACAAATCCCAAGATTCCGTGGCGGTCAATTCGCCAAAATCTCTGGCCTTCACTTCCACTTGCTGTTTGTAGACCGGAAATAACCCTTCATGGAAATAGTTATTCACCATCTCGGCACTATTATTGTGGTGTGGGCATTTTTGTACAAGCCCTTTATAACGCTCCCAGGCTTCGTAGAATGATTCCCCCTCTATTTGCTAGAAAGTTGTGATCTCTCTTTGCAACTTGGCAGTTGTTTGAGCGGAGTAGAACCTACTCACAAACTTCTTGTACACCATCTCCCAATTAGTCAAGTAATTAGGTTGTAACGACAAAAGCCAATGCTTCGCCTTGTCCTTCAGAGTAGTAGGGAAACATTTCATTCTTAATTGATCCTCATGCAGTCCAAGATGCAGAATTCTGCCCACCACAAGGTAAAATTCTCGAATGAAATTCAATGGATCTTCATTGAGTATGTCGTGAAAGGTAGGGAGTTGATTCACACTGCTCGCCTTCAAATCATAGTCTCTTGCCGCGGGCCCTAAGACTATTGCACTGCTGTACGATCTAATCGTTGGGAAAAGGAGATCTCCTTGACGGTGTTTGTGAGGGTATCGGCGCTCTCTCCTTCCTCCGAAGTTGGCTCGTGCGCCATAGTTTAGTTCCTCCCCATACTCCTCGTAATACCCATAGTCACGCTCCTCCTCATAATTCCCATGATCATTATATTCATCGTTTCGAAAATTCTCCCTCTGCCAAGCGTTGAACGGACGTCTCTGCCTCCTATTTTGATTGTGGTTCTGTTCACGTTCGAAATCTTCATGCCTTTGGTGGTTTCGTTGGTTGTTTTGGGGCTCGGGCCCGCCATGACCACCATTGTTCTGATCGAACTCTCTATCCGCTCGATTGTTATAAGCTCGAGCTTCCTCTCGGTTCCGAAATCGTTGAGGAGGTTGTTGGTAAGTGGGATTCTCTTGCATCATAATTTGATGATCGCCCCTCGGTTGTTGTTCTCCGTTGTTCGCTTGGTTTGGTTCTCTTATTTCTTCATTTTGGAGTAGAGGTGGATTTKTTTGCTCTTCGTCTTCGTTATTACCCATTTGCTCTTGTARGTGCACATCGTCAATGGGTGGCACTCCATATGGATAATCYCGGGGAGGGMTTTGGGTGTTTCGTCCCCTCCCTCYTCCACCATTAGCTCCTCCTCGACCTCCAAGAGGTAGAGTTTCTGCCATGTTGGATGAACTTGCTTCCAAAAGATTCTCTTCGGTCGAGGGAAATAGTTGTCTTGGTCTCGAAACGCGTTTGATGCTATTGCTTCCAAAAGATTCTCCTCTAAGGCTTCATCGACCTAGCATCAACAACAAACAATCACCGCATCGAGTGGCAAACAATTATACAATTTACGACTTATAAGCAATAACACGAATAAACATCTTTAACACCTTTACCATTCCCCGGAAACGGCGCCAAGTTTTGAGCCGAACTTTTATGTTCCTTTCAAAATTAAATTCCGGTTAACAAATATGCGTCTACGTTTGAAAGGTTTTAAGTTCGCCCGCAAGAGAATGGGGTCACTTGTAGACTAGTGAGTTAACTCGGGTCGATCTCTCGAGAAATGGGAATCGGATTTAACGATTTTTATTATACTACTAACACAATTCTATCTAAACACACGATCAAATGGGGTTTTGTAAATGTTTCAATTTCAATAACTTAAAATAAAAACGAGTTCTTCTTGTCTCAAGGGTGTCAACCTCTCGACAAGTAATGAGAATAGTAGAAGATGTAAACCAAATAAGAGTTTTTCCTAATTGCACCAACGATTATAAACATGCTTTTGACTTATTAATACATCAACTATAATACCCTAATGTTCTAACAATTTCAGCACCCATTAACACTAACGATTAGCAATATTTCGAAACACGAAAACAAATTATCAATAGATTATCCAAACAATTGTTCATTCCATAATTCCAAACACAATAGTATCAATTCCAAACATTCAACACCTTAAATAAAGATCAAAAAAGTATTATCTAATCAAGTTCCCAAAGTATTCAAAACAAATCCGGAATCAAACAACTATGAAAACATCAAAGCTACGAGTTCAGAAATTACAATGTCGTTGAACTACGTTCAACGAGGGATGATTGACAAAAATACTCCAAATGAAATGCGTAGAGTCCTCGGGCTTGTCACGAACCCAGCACCTTAGCCACGAACGAGAATTGCTGCAAATCGAACCTTGATACGGCGTTGCACAGATTTATCGATAGGTATGAGAGATGTGTCAAATCTCTCAACCTTTGAGTGTTCTTTGTGTATCTAACCCTCTCTTCCAGCCTCTGGGACTGAATAATCGAACCCTAGCCGCCTCTGCCATTTTAAACATGTTTTTAGCCGTTTCGTAACCGAAAATTCCCAGAAATCTGCATTCGTAATGCTCTTGTCCGACCGGTCATATGTCTTGTCCGATCGAACGAAAGCCACTGTCCCCGGGTCCGTTCGGTGGTCCAGTTCTACCGGTCGGTGTGCATGTCAACAGTTCATCCGATCGGTGTACATGAGATGTCCGATCGGTGTGCATCCTTTTGGGCTACTCGTGAGTGTCTTTCCTTCAATCTTCGTGCTTTGAATCCAACGGGCACTTAGCTGTATGAGAAAATGACAGAATTATTTTAGTTTGGAACAATTATCGAACAAAGAATCGAAAAATTAAGTAAAGAGATGAATAACGCAAAATGATGCAATTTCAACTCATTCTTAACCCGAAAAAGAAATTAAAAAGACTAAAATAAGACTCAATTATGTACATATTCGTAACAAAAATGCACGAATCATGCATATGTTATTGTATGTCTATATGTTGATGACATGTTGATCATGGGCAGTAATCATGATGTGATCATGAATACTAAGAGAATGTTAAAACAATATATTAACATGAAAGATATGGGTGTTGCTGATGTAATTCTTGGGATTAAATTCAATAAAACTCAAGAAGGAGTTATTTTTTCACAATCTCATTACGCTGAGAAATTACTCAAGAAACTTAATGCCTACAAGGGTCCGTCTAATAGGATTCTCATTCATATAAAGATAAACTTGATACCTAACAAGGCTAGACTAGTTGCTCAGTTAGAGTATGCTCGGGTCATAGGAAGTCTAATGTATTTGATGAATCATACACGGCAAGACTTGGCCTATCCCGTGAATAAACTGAGTAGATATACAAGCAACACTGGCCATGAGAATTTGAATGTATGGAAAAGGGTATTGATGTATTTGAAATACACAATTGTCTACGGGATATACTATTTGAGACACTTATCCATACTTGAGGTACATTGTGATGCTAGTCGGGTTTCAGATTTGAAAGATTTTCACTCCACTAGCGGATATATCTTTTGTATTATAGGTGGAACATTTTCGTGGTGGTCTACAATAAAACTTGTATAACTCAGTCCACCATAGAATCCAAGTTTATAGCTTTAGATAAAATTGATGAAGAAGCAGAATGGCTTTGTAACTTCTTTGAAGATATTCCATGTTGAAGTAAGCCTATGCCACCTGTGTTGATACACCGTGTTAGCCAAGCAGCTATTGGAAATGCACAAAGTTGTATGTATAACGAAAAGTCTCAATATGTTCAGTGAAGGCATAACATTGTTAGACAGTTGCTCTTGAATGGAGTAATATGCATTGACTATGTTGAGTCACAAGATAATATTGCTGACCCTCTAACGAAAGGGCTTAATCAAGATCAAATTAGAAACTTGCTAGAGGGAATGTGTTTAAAATCCAAAAAAATGACCATAGTCGTAACCCAACCTTAATGAATGGAGATTCTACGAACTTAGTTCAATGGGAAAATTTAACTATGAGAATTTAGTTGAGCACTTGGAACAAGTTGAATGTTTGAATATCATCTGAAATGCAATCCAAGTGAATATACCTGAGAATTGTGTAAGGTTAAAAAGTCTCGAGACTTTTTAATGAATCTCAAACCTTTGAAGGTGAAGTATATAAGGATACTTTTGATAGGAGGTCTCCTATATAAGTGTGAAGTGAGGGCCAATTCAAAATGTAAATACTTATGAATGCAAAGTGATGTCCATGGAAAGAACAGACACAATTTTAAAATAGAAAGGTTTTAAGATTTTATTGTGTAATTATTATTCTCATGATATACACTACGGAGGGATAGTTCAAGATATCGAACAAACTATGACACCAATATATTCGATGATAGTTACTATGGAAGGTTTAAAGCCACAAACTACCTATCTTGATGTAATAATATCTTATGATGACTCAGCACAAGAGTCTGCATAAATACATACATTGATTTCCACTCATGTGAGGGATTGTTGGGAAATTAGGGTTGTTGAGGATAATTTTTATGGATAAATATTTAATTCATTTATAATTAAATGTTATAATATTATTCTACATATTGAGCTCATAATTGTTGTATATTTATCTTCTTAAAACTGATTTACGGTAAGTGAAAAATAAATTGTGTAAGTTAGTCATTGGAAAGAGGAAGTGTGTAAAATACCACATTGAAAATGTAAGGTAAGTTTATACACTTTATAAGTAAAGATGAAGTTGTATTGAGAACCATGTGATTAAGCACATGCACTATTTAGTTGCAACTATGGGCTTGGGCCTAGGCCTAGACCTTGGTTTTGGATTTTGTTAATTGACTTAGGACTTTGGACTCCTTTGGGTCTTTGGGTCCTGGGCTATGAGTAGAGTTTAGTACCATCAAATTATGTGATAGCTAACATCCATAAATTATTGATTATGACACATGATTACCATGTAATTATTATATGATCATCCAGACATGAATTTAATTGCTTGATGAAATCTCTTGGTATATTATGAACTTGTTGATCGTACTTATTAACCTTTTAGAGAAGTTGTTGGGGATATATTCTAATCCCATGACTTGGTCTATCTGGCAACTCTAACGCTTGACCTCTTTATGACATATTACTTGACATACGTATTATAACTTATTTGCTTATTTTTGGTTGGATAGTCCGAAACAAATATTCTTTAGATTTTAGATTGTGGAACGGTCCCACTGTCGACAGACTGAATTATCTTAAGGTAATTGGATTACAGGTTCTGAGCTGAACTTATACTTGCTGTTGACTGGCCCCATCGATTGAATCGTCGATCTATTTTTACCGATATCTTTCCGATCTGGGTTGGATGTGCTCCCCTTATTGTTGATATCTTCCAGTCTGATGATAGTAGTAGACCGAGAAAGGGGCTCTTGCTGGCATAACTTATGAATGTGTTGGATATGCTCCCCTTGTTGCCAAAATCTTTCTAGTTTAATGATAATTGAAAATTGGGAAAGCGGCTCCAGCTTACGCATTATATGATTGGTCTGGATGTGCTCCCCTTGTTTCAGAACTCTTTCTGATTTGATGATAATTTCAAATCGGGTAAAGGGATCTAACTTGCATACTCATAACTGGGCTAGATATGTTCCTTGTTATCGAATAAGTTGGATGTTGATTCTAAACTAGAAAAGACTTCCTAACTTGTGCAGCTTATAACTGGGTTGGGAGAGCTCCCTCTTTACACCATTGAATGGTTTTGCGCAGTTAAATAACTGATCTTAATTTGGTTTGGTTCTAATTCCGAACATAGAACGGTCCTTGATATCGTAGCTTATTATTGGGTCAGACGAGCTCCCTCTTTATGCCATTCAATGGTTTTGTGCGATTGAATCACAATTCTTAATCTGATTTAATGTTAATTCCAAATCATACAAGTGCCCCCGACTTGCACAACATATGATTGGGTGGGGTGAGCTCCTTTCTTATGCCATTGAATGGGTTTAGCGATTCAATTACAGTCTCCTATTTAGCTTGGTGGTGAATCCGACAACGGCCAAGCAACTCGTCTGACGCACTGTGCACTAAGATTAGTACTTGTTTTGACAGAGTGAGTTGTGCTCACTTAAGATTTGATAAGGTGAGTTTCACTCGCTTGTGATTAGTTTAATATCTTGTGATAAAGCGAGTTGTGCTCACTTGCGAACTTACTTGAAATGTTCAGCCTATGGTTAAGCTAGACAATCTCTGGCCCCTAAATGAATTACATTACTTTATTTATGCATTATTTTTGGCACAAGAGAGTGCTTGTTGTCATGTGACTTCATCAAGTTAGAATGAATCTAAGCAAAGCTGAGTCTTTGAAAGAATAAATATTAGCACTGATTCTGTTCTATTTCTTTTAGTCTACTCTACTCACTCTCATCCCTCAAATAAGCACTAAATAATATTAGCCTAATCTAACCGGATATTTAATGATTTTAACCCAAACTTGTCTAGGCACAAATGATGTAAGGCTATGTATCTCGGTGTTAGCTAGGCCGACTCAGAAAAGAAAGTTGCGTAGCTCGGCAGAGGTTAGGTCATTCCGTGAATAAACCTGCTTAGCTTAAAGTAGTTTATTTTTTGCCTAATAAGCACTTATTCCAGAGATCAGAAAACTCGGTAGTCCCAACATACACTGTTGGGCCTCGAGGCCCGTCAACTCTTATGAGTTTAATGGGAATCTAAATTTTGTATGATAAAGTGTCCTAAAGAAAGCCAAAAACACAAAGATACAATAATCAAATCGAAAGCCTTAACCAAGCCGAGTCGCAACGGCGCCATATTGTTCGAATAGTTTTCGATCCCCGGCAACGACGCCATTTTGTTTTCATAGTTTTCCCCGGCAACGGCGCCATTTTGTTTGTAGAGTTTTCGTGGTGTTGAAATAAATCAACGGGTTATTGGCTTGGTATTATCGGAAATCGATTCGATTGAGAGAACCAATGTGTTTCAAGCTTGAAAGATAAAGGAAAAATGAAAATAAAATAATTAAAATAGCTAAACTACACTAGGAATTGAAAGTGCAAATTGGTAGGATGCCTCGTCGGATGCCTTAATATGAAAATGCAAGCAATTAATGAAAACAAGTAAAAACAAACATTGTTTCATCAAGTACAAGCATGCAAGCACAAGGTACAACTATGCATAAAATCCTAAATAAATCAAATTAACAAAAATTGAAAGCATGGATGTAAAGAGAAAGGAAAGTTGACAAGAAAGTTCAAAACTTTAAGAAAAATAACAAGAAACAAAACCTAGATCTAGGATTGAAGCATGAAACAAAGCATAAATATAAAATTACAAATAAAGCATAGGAAAAACTCAAAATCATGACAATCCAAGACCCGATCTATGATCTAGATGTGTCACTCATCTAAATTCCATAGCCAATTTATATGTTTCATCATGAATTCAAGGTGCTAAGGTAAAAAGCAAAAAATGAAGAACAAAGCATGGAAATGAAGAACAAGCATAGAAATAAAGCATAAAACATGAAATTGAAAGAAAAACTTACTTGAATTGAGAAATGAAACAAAGCTTGAATGTAATTGCAATCAAAGTAACAATCCAAAGGAGTATTTGGATTCTTCTTAGGCTTACAAACCCAAGGCCAAGCATGAAAGTAAATCTAAAACTAGAAAAGAAATTACATCAAAACTTGAGATCCAATCTAAAACCTAAGAAAAGAGAAAATTATCAAGAGCTTGAGAGTAATTTGGTTCCCAAACCCTAGATTGGGTTGGGAGGGGAGTTGGATATTTTCTTGAGGTTAAAAATGGGGTTTAAATAGCTATTAGTAGGGGCAAAATCATCAATTCGCGCTGATTCCTAGACTTCCAGTCGATCGCCTGCTAGTGGTCAGTCGATCGACTGCAGTCGATCGACAGTAAGCAGACGATCGACTGCTTCTTGGAGAAGTGCCGATTTTGAGGAAGTCCCTGGAATCGAGTCGATTTTCAGCATTTCAGTCGATTCTTGAAAGGGCAGTCGATCGACTGCTAGTCAATTAGGCAGCAGGCAGTCGATCGACTGCTTCTTGGAAAGGAGCCGATTTTGAAGAAGTCCCTGGAATCGAGTCGATTTTCAGCATTTCAGTCGATTCTTGAAAGGGCAGTCGATCGACTGCTAGTCGATTAGGCAGTCGATCGGTAGCTTTTCAGTCGATCTTAGCTTCTTCCGGCTCGATTTCTTTGTTTCGGCACGGGTTTTGGACTTTAAGGTCTCGACTCGATCTTAGGCACATCCCAATGCGACTTAGAACAACTCTAACTCCCTTGGCCACCTACATCATAAGAATTTGGACTCAAAAACCCATGATTCATCATTACAACACACCAATCAWTCTCAAACCTAAAAACAATAYAATAATCTAAAAKCCTAACAAAATAAGACTCAAACTACTACAAATAACACTAAACTCTAGCTAAAAACACAAGACKAAATGCCACAATTACATYCAAAACAACTACCCRACACWTATCGGTTTGTTCGTCRTCGAACAACAAAAAGAACRGAGAYTGTACATGCAATGAACATTATATAAAGAGAAAAATCCTTGTGCTTYTCCTTATTATTATGGTGATAGTATCAACATAGGCTCGCTATTTTCATGCATTGCTCGTATTACTCTTTATCAAATACAAGCCAAATCGATGACTTCCTCTCAAAGGGAATTTTTGAGGGTGTTCGCTCAATTCGCTCAAGTGTATATGGGACGTGTTACGCTCAAGTCGGGCAATACATGCACCTTGTCAAGATTTCACAAATCGGACGCTCGAAATTGCTCGAGTACATGACCAAATAAGAATCGAAAGAGGTCTTTATTTTGGGTTGTAATGTTGGCTCTCTGGTAAGGTATGGAACATTTGGATATAGTGGCTAACACACGATCAAACGTGATCAATAACACACAAAATCCTAAAATCTAAAACCCGAAGCTTAAAATCGCTTCACATTTCCCAATTCACCAAACTTTCAATCGAAACTCTTTCTTCTTTCACACACTTTCCCGACTTTTATTTCACAACACTTAGAAGCTTTTTGAATTTGCTTCTTTTTACTAAACTTAGCCTTTAAATTAGGCTTTTTACTTGAACGCACGCTTTATCACTTTTCGTGATTTGTGTTGGAGTATTATTCTTTTTTTCTTTTTTTTTTTCGTATAAGCAACTCAAAACCCGAACTACAATCGATTTCCCTCACATTACTTGTTCACTAATAATAAACTCTCACCTCACAATTCATGAAGATACAAGAGCTAAAATCGAGCTCGGCTAACAAGAAACGGGATAAAGGCTCAAGGTGGCTCAATTGGGATTTTAAAGTGGCTTAAATATATGGATATGGCCGGAACAAGGTTGATATATGTGTCTCGAGGTCATTTTCAAATTCAATCATGTACGAGCAAAATCAAACCTCCTCAATGCAATTTCCATAAAAATGCAAGTAAGTCGATAAATCACACAAGGTTACTCACTAGTTTGCACCGAATTTGGGAGCAAAATCAAAAGAGCTTTTAGAGTTTTGCAATCTTTTCACGAGAAAATGTTGATTATATATATATAGGGGGGTTTGGACGAAGCACAAAAATTCAACCCTTCACACAAGAGGCCATAAACATGCAAAAACCCGACAAGTAAACTATTCAAACTTTCAAGCACGTGGAGTTGTTCAACAATGTAATAACGACTCAAAAGACACAAAAATTGACTCAACCATATAAATGCGCAAATAGTAAGCGTCACTTCGCCAAAAATGCGTCACTTCGCCAAGGCTCGAGATACGTGGACTTTGATTCTACTATTAGAATAAAAATCAAGTCTTTTTTTTAAAATAATTTTTTTTAAATCGAACTACGTGGACTTTGATTCTACTACGAAGATACATATATAAGTTCATTCCAATATTAAAAGTTAAAATTTTTAATTTTAATTTATAATATTAGAATTAAAATCAAGTCCATTTTTAAAAAAAAATATATATTTTAAATTTCTTTTTTCAAGAAATAAATCGAACTAAGTGAACCGGTTAACGGTTACGGTACGTAGGCAAGTTAATTCCAATATTAAAAGTTAAAAATTTTTAATTTTAATTTCTAATATTAGAACTAAAACCAAGTCCTTTTAAAACAATATTTTTTTGAAACTCTTTACTTAAAAATTCAGATTTTATTTAAGTTTCTCATTTATTTTTTATTTTCTTACTTTATTCATTTTTCAAAAATAAAAATAAAAAAAGAGAAAAACACCGTCTGTTTAAAAAAACTACCGGCGATTTCAAACCGAAACAAAATGGGCAAAAATCAGAGTCGGAATCGATTTTCCACCAATTCAGTTTTTTAAAAAACTAACTGATCCCAACCAAAATTACACCTCTATCCTATGGCAAAGACTTGCGTGAGGCCAGATTGACGGGTCATGACCCGTTAGGCCATCTGACCCGACACTCTAATGTATTGATTTTTGAACTATGATATATTGGTTTTTTCACTCAATAGTATTGGTTTTTCATAAATATCTGAACCGTGTTATGATGTATTGGATTTTGTATTAGTATTATGATATATTGACTTTTTATTATAATATATTGATTTTGTACTATAATATAAGGATGATCCGTTAATCCGGACCAACAGAATTCTTACCCCTATCCTATAAAGTATGTCCGTATTACAAGAAGTCAGTATAAAATGAATTGCATTTGAAAAAAAAATAGAATTTCCACACTCAGTTGCGTGATAAACCATTCCCCAAATCACGCCACCGACAGCTCCCCTTCAGAATACTACCAGAAATAAATAAAACTAATCTTGACAAAAAAAAAGAAGTAGAATTCAAGTAAACCAATCGAAGTTGATTAGCGCTCTACCCACAATTCTCGATCTTTAATGCTTTTGTTAATCCGAGTGCATGTTTTAAGTATGAACTGTTAAATTAATTCCGAGAACAAGTCATTAGGGTAAGATTAAGTACTAGGAGAACCAGAAAGTTTCACAAACTCCAATGTTCATCTTTTGTGTTTTTCATTAGGGGAGGCGAGAATTCATTTTTCTCTTCAAGATTTACATTTTCGTCACGGATTAGTCAAAATGTGAAAACAAGCACAAAGACAGAACAGTTGTACGAGAACAAAATATATTTTCCTGTTCAAATAAATAATATAAAAAAAGCATGTATCTTATATATTAATACAAAACCATCTTGAAAACAAAAAATTATAAATTTTCAATTCTTTATTTGACATCCAAGCATAATCCCTAAATAACTTAATATTTTATATTTATTATATTTACCTAGTTTAATCTTTTCTTCTTATTATATTTTAACTAATTTAATATTTTTCTTTTATTATATTTCGTCGAATTCGATTTTTTTCGTATAAAATTAGAAAAAAAAAAGTCTATTACTTACCTTAACTAAAAGACAAATTGCATGTTGATAATGTAAAATAAAAAATAATTTTCAAAATAAAAAAAAGTTAATAAGTTTATATTTATAATAAAAGTTAAATAATTTTATTTTAAGAATCTCAAATATCTTATATAAATAAATTACGAGTTATTTACAAAATCTAAGTATATATTTAAATATTATCATCGAATTCAATCTATGCATAGATATTAAAATTATATAATTATTAATTACTGATTAGACACTAGCACAAAATAACACTGTTCAGAATATGATATCATTTCAATTTCTCTAAATACATGTAACTAAAAATTATTAACGAATTTAGTTTAAGTATTAAAATACAGAATTATTTAATAATATTAATTAATTAATATAAATTAAATATGAATTAAGAACATGACATCTTTTGAAACTTTCGAACTATGCAAATAAAATTTTTAACGAATTTAATTTAAACCTTAAATATAAGATATTTGAATAATAGTAATTAATAATATTAATTAGACATCAGTAGAAAATATAAGTTGAAGTTTTTTAAAAATTTTATGTTTAAATTTGAAACTCTTTAATTATTACAAATACTTTTATATTTATCTTCCCATAAATCTCATATCAAATCTCATATCAGGCGGTATTAAACTAATATAAAAACAAAACCCAACATTCTTTCCCACGTAAATAAACAAGATTAGTGAATTGGATAATGGGCATGTACTTGAAAAAAAAACACCGAGAGTTAAACAACAATATTATGATCAGGAAAATTTGAAAGATGGGCATTTTAGTTTAAATATATGTCAAATGAAAACGTAAGTTTTTTTCTCCATATATATGATTAAATTTATAATGAGATGTATATAAATAATGTGCAAGTAAAAACAAGGTTCCAAAAAGAAAGGCAGTATTATTTACACATTATTTAAAGCACTACTATAACAGTGTAAAAATCTCATTTAACTTTGTGAAAGTGATTATAAAGGATCATGAAAGATCCACACTAATTTTTGACCCTCTTTTTTTTTTTTTTTCATCTTTTCAATGCCTCTATCATCATCATAGCCAGCATCATTACCCAACCATATACTTTCTATCCCTATAATCATTTCTTTTTGTCTACTCTGAAGAACAAATCCATGATTCCACCATACCTTCTCCGGCGACATTATTCTCCGGCATCTTTCCTCCGCCGCGATGAAAAGTCGTTTTGCTATTTGATGCGCTGCTCGGAAAATTGTAGTCGCCATTATTCAGAGACCTCAGATTAACTCCATCATCACCATCTTCTCGATCGTCTTTATCTTTATCTGTGTTGCTATTGTGGTCCTTTTGCAGCGACATTTGATCCGAGGAAATGAAATCATTGTCCCCATGGCTTAAACCGAATTGTGTGTGTGGAAATGAACCGGGTTTTGAGGCCATTGAATCGGAGAATGGAAATTTGGGGTTTGTTTGGAGGAAATTAGTGAGAAATGGGTTTTGGAAAGAATTTGCAGAGCTTTGCGTGATTGGGAGCTGGTAATTAATGGCGGGATTTGAGCTAGAAGCTGTGATTGTGTTTGAAGAGATTACAGAAGTGATATTATTGTTGTTGTTGTTGTTAATGGTGGAAGAAGAAGCGCCAATGGTGTGTCTCTCTCCTTTTAGAGAGAGAGAGTAAATTCTGAGAGAGAACCAAAAAAAGAAAGGAATAACGTGAGAATTGCAGCCAGAGATATGGAGAGAGATTATAGGAATTCTACAAACTCAGATTTTTTTAATCCTTTTTTTGCCCTTTCTTAATAACTGCAAAGCCATTGAACCACTAAAAGCCATGATCAGAGAACATAATTGAAAAGTGACAACATATATATATATATATATTATATAAACATACCCATATCTTAAAGAAAGTGATCTGCAAAAGAAGATAGAAGAAAAGTAATCTCTTTTTTCCAGTATTCTGACGCTTTTCAATCTTCACCAAAAAGGGGTTTTTTTTGGCCTTTAGAAAAAATGATCTCCCTGTTTTTACTTGAATTATCTTTGTATGAACTAGGGTTTCCACCAAGAAAGAAGTGAGGGAGAGAGAGAAAAAGAAAAACTAAAAGATAGTAGAGAAAGGATTCTGTTTAGCCTTCCATTCACAGAGGGGTGGGGTGGGGTGGGGTGGGGGATAAAATGAATTGCATTTGAAAAAAAAATAGAATTTCCACACTCAGTTGCGTGATAAACCATTCCCAAATCACGCCACCGACAGCTCCCCTTCAGAATACTACCAGAAATAAATAAAACTAATCTTGACAAAAAAAAAGAAGTAGAATTCAAGTAAACCAATCGAAGTTGATTAGCGCTCTACCCACAATTCTCGATCTTTAATGCTTTTGTTAATCCGAGTGCATGTTTTAAGTATGAACTGTTAAATTAATTCCGAGAACAAGTCATTAGGGTAAGATTAAGTACTAGGAGAACCAGAAAGTTTCACAAACTCCAATGTTCATCTTTTGTGTTTTTCATTAGGGGAGGCGAGATTTCATTTTTCTCTTCAAGATTTACATTTTCGTCACGGATTAGTCAAAATGTGAAAAACAAGCACAAAGACAGAACAGTTGTACGAGAACAAAATATATTTTCCTGTTCAAATAAATAATATAAAAAAAGCATGTATCTTATATATTAATACAAAACCATCTTGAAAAACAAAAAATTATAAATTTTCAATTCTTTATTTGACATCCAAGCATAATCCCTAAATAACTTAATATTTTATATTTATTATATTTACCTAGTTTAATCTTTTCTCTTATTATATTTTAACTAATTTAATATTTTTCTTTTATTATATTTCGTCGAATTCGATTTTTTTCGTATAAAATTAGAAAAAAAAAAGTCTATTACTTACCTTAACTAAAAGACAAATTGCATGTTGATAATGTAAAATAAAAAATAATTTTCAAAATAAAAAAAGTTAATAAGTTTATATTTATAATAAAAGTTAAATAATTTATTTTAAGAATCTCAAATATCTTATATAAATAAATTACGAGTTATTTACAAAATCTAAGTATATATTTAAATATTATCATCGAATTCAATCTATGCATAGATATTAAAATTATATAATTATTAATTACTGATTAGACACTAGCACAAAATAACACTGTTCAGAATATGATATCATTTCAATTTCTCTAAATACATGTAACTAAAAATTATTAACGAATTTAGTTTAAGTATTAAAATACAGAATTATTTAATAATATTAATTAATTAATATAAATTAAATATGAATTAAGAACATGACATCTTTTGAAACTTTCGAACTATGCAAATAAAATTTTTAACGAATTTAATTTAAACCTTAAATATAAGATATTTGAATAATAGTAATTAATAATATTAATTAGACATCAGTAGAAAATATAAGTTGAAGTTTTTTTAAAAATTTTATGTTTAAATTTGAAACTCTTTAATTATTACAAATACTTTTATATTTATCTTCCCATAAATCTCATATCAAATCTCATATCAGGCGGTATTAAACTAATATAAAAACAAAACCCAACATTCTTTCCCACGTAAATAAACAAGATTAGTGAATTGGATAATGGGCATGTACTTGAAAAAAAAACACCGAGAGTTAAACAACAATATTATGATCAGGAAAATTTGAAAGATGGGCATTTTAGTTTAAATATATGTCAAATGAAAACGTAAGTTTTTTTCTCCATATATATGATTAAATTTATAATGAGATGTATATAAATAATGTGCAAGTAAAAAACAAGGTTCCAAAAAGAAAGGCAGTATTATTTACACATTATTTAAAGCACTACTATAACAGTGTAAAAATCTCATTTAACTTTGTGAAAGTGATTATAAAGGGATCATGAAAGATCCACACTAATTTTTGACCCCTCTTTTTTTTTTTTTTTCATCTTTTCAATGCCTCTATCATCATCATAGCCAGCATCATTACCCAACCATATACTTTCTATCCCTATAATCATTTCTTTTTGTCTACTCTGAAGAACAAATCCATGATTCCACCATACCTTCTCCGGCGACATTATTCTCCGGCATCTTTCCTCCGCCGCGATGAAAAGTCGTTTTGCTATTTGATGCGCTGCTCGAAAATTGTAGTCGCCATTATTCAGAGACCTCAGATTAACTCCATCATCACCATCTTCTCGATCGTCTTTATCTTTATCTGTGTTGCTATTGTGGTCCTTTTGCAGCGACATTTGATCCGAGGAAATGAAATCATTGTCCCCATGGCTTAAACCGAATTGTGTGTGTGGAAATGAACCGGGTTTTTGAGGCCATTGAATCGGAGGAATGGAAATTTGGGGTTTGTTTGGAGGAAATTAGTGAGAAATGGGTTTTGGAAAGAATTTGCAGAGCTTTGCGTGATTGGGAGCTGGTAATTAATGGCGGGATTTGAGCTAGAAGCTGTGATTGTGTTTGAAGAGATTACAGAAGTGATATTATTGTT
Organism: Phtheirospermum japonicum; assembly: GCA_014905375.1. Taxonomy (NCBI): domain Eukaryota; kingdom Viridiplantae; phylum Streptophyta; class Magnoliopsida; order Lamiales; family Orobanchaceae; genus Phtheirospermum; species Phtheirospermum japonicum. Next base: position 126,159 of record BMAC01001060.1, on the reverse strand, counting down.
GTTGTTGTTGTTAATGGTGGAAGAAGAAGCGCCAATGGTGGAGGTGGGAGCGAGGAACGGGAGCGGCGGCTGGACTTTCTGGGCGAAGGGGCGGCGGAGATACGGCGGGGGAGGAGCGTCGTAAGAGGCGGCGGATCTCGACCCAAAGAGATCGAGTCGTGTTCTCGGGAAGGACGAGCTGTCGAACGGTGGCGGGGGATCCCGGTGAACTCTTGGACCATAGCTCTAAAATTGGTGGTGTCCGTGGTTAGGACGGTGGTCGGGGCCCGCCTGGAGGCCCGCGATCTTTTCTTCGGATTACGCGCCGCCGTGTGACTCTGATTCTGCGGCGAGAACTAGAAAAAGAAATAGAGTAGGGTCACCATGTAAGAGAGAGAAATTACAAGATTTCAAACTTAAAGAAACGAGAGATTTTTCTTCCAATTGGGTCACAGAAGTTGAAAATATGGTCATTTTATTTTTGTTTAAATTAGAGAGTAGTGATGAGTTTATTTTGGTTTTATTAAATAAATAATATATTTTTAATTAAGATTTAAAAAAATAATAAATATTAAAAAAAAGTTGATTTTTTGGGTCGGGACGTCCTTGGAATGGCGTCCCGCCCATATTTTAGAAGGTATAAAATGTAACTGTTCTAGAAAACACATCGGGACGCCATTCCCAAGGGCGTCTCGTACCTAAAGTGACAACAATTAGTTTTTGAGGTTGAAATGAAGACGCCTTTCGGAATGGCGTCCCGGGGGGTTGAAAAAAAAAACAGGGGGGCGGGACGCCTTTCAAATGGCGTCCCGGGGTATTTTTTTCAAGAAAAAAAATTCGGCTATGAAACCCTAACACACGCATACCCTATTCACATTACAGCAAGAGCAAGCAGCCGCGGGCGGGCGCCTCTCCGTTTCTCTCCCAGCTTTTAAGGTAAGTTGTAATTTATTTAATTTACTTTAATAAATTGTAATTTGTTGTTAGGTGAATAAATTATCCATTTGTTGTAGGATTGACAGTTGTTATTTTTTTATTTAGTTTATATGTTTGTGAATTTAAATGTCAATATTTATAGAATATGTTTGTGATTTTTTTTAGTCAATTTATATGTTTGTGAATTTATATATTTTTGTTAATTTTAGTTGTTAATTACTCGTGAAATCTAAAGTTATTGATTAGTGATGAAATTATTGAGTTTATATGTTTGTGAGTTTAAATGTCAATATTTATATAATATGTTTGTGAATTTTTTTTAGTCATTTTAAATGTGAATTTATATGTTTGTGAATTTATATATTTTTGTTAATTTTAGTTGTTAATTGCTTGTGAAATTTAAATTTATTGATTAGTGATAAATTTATTAATTATGTGAATAATTAAGTTTGTTAATATGTCAACTGATTTATTTTGTGTAAATTTCTTAATTATGTGAAAAATTAAATTTATATGAAATTATTAATAATGTGGAAAAATTCTTAATTTCTTTATTTTGTGAGAAATCAATAATTATATGAAAATTATTTAATAAAATTGATTTTATTTGTGAATGAGGAAATTATTAGTTTTGTGAAAATGTTAATTTATTCCTTTTGTGTTTAGTTGTTAATTATTTACGAATATTGAATTTATCTATTTGGGAAAAGATTTCTAATTACGTGAATCTTTGGGCTTTATTTGAGTTGTGAGAATTATTAATTATGTGAGAATTCGAATTTATTCGGTTCTTGTTTAGTTGTTAATTATTTAAAAAAATTTACTCGGTTTTAGAATTAAGCGCACATATGGCGAATATGTCTTCTAGCAATGAATATGACATGTATGCATCAATTCTACGAGACGAAGGTGTATATGAAAATGTAGATTCCACCGAGCATCATCCCCCTCCCCCACCGGCGATCCCGGACTATCCCACCGATTGCTTCGGACCAGATGAAGGAAGTGATTTTGAAAATAGTTTAAATGAACTACATGATTATGGTCATGAAACCGACGAGGAATTCTTTCAGTTGGTGGGTAGCATACCAAATGAAGATCCTTTTGAACCTACCTTGGATGAACGGCCCCTACAACCCATAAACGAGCGGATAGAGGATCGGCACTGTACAAAAATATACCATTTTTCGATCACGTATACGAAGACGTTCCTATTGATTCTATTGGTGTCCCTCAACCGGACTACTACTACGATAAAGACGAAGGAGTGTTGAGAATAGGCATGATATTCAGAGATAAAAGACATTTGATGTGGGCTGTCAAATATTACTCTGTGAGCGTCGCCAAGTGTTCTTGTAGAGTGGTAATGAGCAATCCAACGGTTTGTAAAGTTGTTTGCTTGTCGAATTCATTTGGGGAGAATCATGTAGATATTAACGAATCATCCGAATGCGGATGGTGGCTCCGTGCTAGTTTTCGTAAACGGAAGGGTGCTTGGGTAATCACAAGATTAGGTTCTAAGCACAGATGTCTCGCATCTTTTACACGTACTGATCACCCCAATTTGTGTAAAAATATGATTGCTATGCTCATTACCAATCACGTCGGGCAGGATCTGTTATATGGCACTTTGCATGTCCAGCAGGCTGTCAAACAAGAATATGGTTATGAAGTGTCATATCACAAGGCATGGAAAGGTTTGCGGCGGGCTCGTGAAAATGTGTACGGGACATGGGAGCAGTCGGTCTAATATTTACCAGAATATATGGAGGCCTTGCAGACGTACAACCCAGGGACAGTGGTCGAGTGGATACACAAATCTTCTGGAATACCCGGTGTGCACATGTTAAGATTTGTATTTTGGGCATTTCGACCATGTATCGAGGCTTTTAGACATTGTCGCAAGGTGATTAGTGTTGATGGAACCTTTTTGGTTGGAAAGTACAAGCACACGTTGTTGATGGCAGTTGCAGTTGACGCCAACCAACAAGTCTTGCCACTAGCTTATGCAGTTGTTGATTCAGAGAGTTACAGCTCGTGGCATTGGTTCCTTCACATGGTTTCAAATATATTGTTAGCGACATAGAAGGGGTTTGTCTTATATCTGACCGAAATGCCAGACTACTTAGTGCACTAGCACAAGTTCTGACATTCGCTTCTAACGTTTTTTGTTTGCGACATGTCTCTTCTAACTTCAATACGCATGCCAAGTCTGTGAATTGAAGGATATGTGTTTCAAAGTTGGAGCAGAACCCAGGGTTACAGTCTTCTATAGAATAATGGAGCAGTTTAAGGCCATTGATCCGGATGCATTTGCGTACTTAGATGGCATTGATAAGAGCAAGTGGACACTGTCCCACGACGGCAGTAAAAGGTGTGGCATCCTGACGACCAACATGTCCGAGTCCATCAATGGAGTGAAGAAGCGTGCTAGACGGCTCCCAATAACTACTTTCGTCCGAATCACATTTCGTTGAGGTGTTCAAAATTTTTCTATGATCGCTTGAAAGATGCTACAAGAGTTCATAACATGCAACAATTTCGGCCTGATAAGATATATAACCTATTCAGAGAGAGACAGAATTTAGGGTCATCTTACCATGTTACGGGCTTTAATTGGGCGGCACAAACGGCCGAAGTCTCTGTGAGGGTCAGCGGAGGAGTTCGTCCTCGAGACTTTCGAGTTTCCTTGTCGAGCACAGAATGCTCTTGTGGTAGATAGGTGAGCAGCGGTATTGCGTGCTCTCATGCAATAAAGGTGTGTACCGAATTCAGAATGGATCCTCGTTTTACGTCCTAGATTACTACAGCACTTCTGTGTACCTACGCACATACTCTACTGGGGCTTTTAAACCGTTGCCCGATGCGAAGGACTGGAATGAGGCAAGTTTTGAATTGGTTCATGATCCACACACGAGGAGCCAGCGAACCGTTGGACGACTCATGGGTAGTAAGATTCCCAACGAAATGGACCAAACCCAAGTACGCGCAAGACAACAATACCGTGCATAATATGTGGCTAACTCATCACAAGGCGGTGGACGTTCTGGTTCCAGGCATTGATGTTAGATACGGCGATGATCCTTCCGTGAGTCCGATGTTGTAATTCGCTAGCACTTTCAGAAGTTGTAATTCGCATTGCTTTGAACATTAATAATTGTTGCTATATGAATTTCCTAAGTAATATTCAGGTTTGTGTGCGATTAGACGTTATTTGTTTGGAGATAACCCACCTTGTCAATCTTTACATAATATAGATCAAGTCCAATTCACTTTATTTCTTTTTATATTGTATGCACTTGCCTTGTTAAAAAATATATATTTATCTCATTTATATGGAATAACAACAACAACAACAACAACAACAATAATAATAATAAATTATTGTTTATATTATCCAAGAGGTCTCCAATTTCATTTTTGCCTACAGAATTAATAATTCGCATTTATATCTGAAATAATAATTTGTATTGTATGAATTCCTTAAGTAATATTTCGTTCTTGTATGAATTCCTGCAACTTTTTGTCTAATATTTCATTCTCGTAATATTTCATTCTTGATCATTTTTCTATGTATTTATTTTGCAGATGGCATCATCTCTCTTGAGCCGAAGGTTTGCATAGATCGAGTAGCACTGTAGGTTGTCATATGGATAAGGTTCTGAGGGTGAAGCGTGCAGCAGGTTATATTTTCTGGGACGAGCGTAACGGTCTACGTCCTCGAGTTATGTCAGTGCTACATCGCTGGGGGTTTTACGGGGTCGCGTGTTGCGCGGCGATTACGAAGCTGGACTACCATTTGATCACCGCACTAGTTGAGAGATGGCGCCGCGAGACGTATACGTTTCATCTGCCCGTAGGAGAGTCGACGATCACTCTCCAGGACATGGCTGTTATTTGGGGTCTTCCGATTAAAGGTGCCCCGATGATCGACGATGACGAGGAGTGGAGCAGGGAGGAATGGGCGGAGTATGTCAGGATCTACATAGGCCTGCAGGTGGATTATGAGGTGGAGATGAAATGAGCGAGTCATTTGAAACTCAAGACGTTGAGTAAGCACCTCAGTAGACGACTACCAAATGATGACACATCGCAGGACGAGGTCATGCAGTACACTCGTGGGATCGCACTTTTACTACTAAGTTCATTGTTGTTGCCCAACACAACGAACAATTATGTTTCTGTAAGCTACTTACGTCATTTTGAGGATGATGACACAACATCGGGTATTAGCTGGAGTAGTGCTGTGCTTGGACATTTATATCGTGAGTTGTGTATGGCTGTGGAAGAAGACAATAAGACGATCAGTGGTCCGATGGATTTGTTGCAAATTTGAGCGTGGTCCCGAATTTCATCTGTTATACCACAGTCCACGGGCAGTTCTCTTAATCTTCATCTGACCATTTACGATGCAGTCAAAGACGTCACGTTGCCCGTACCGCCGTATGGTGCTAGGTATAATTTTTAACTGCAATACTAGTTATACATCTATTAGTAATCATTTTCATTTTAATAACTTTCCTTGAATGTTTACGCAGGTGGATTGCAGAGTATAATTATACTCATAGCTCTAGAATACGCTACGAATATTTTGGGAGTCACTCGGTTAAACGAGTTAGAGGTAGGGTAGTGAATAAATATTGCTTATATTGATAATATGGTTCAAACGGATGATGATTATTCAAATGTGCAGTGGACATGGGAACCCTACAAATTGGATGCCCCTGAGATACAAGTACTGGGGGAAAGATGTTTGAATGAAAACTGGCTAAGCCTGTGCCCATTGATGTGCTGGTCGATTGTCGAGTACCATTTTCCCAATCGGATGACCCGACAACTCGGCATCCGTCAGAGTACACCAGCGAATATAGATGTTGACGTGGAGGCATTGCACAGTGTCTCTCGGGCACAGGAGCATCACGTTCAGTGTACTGTACATCATCATGCCTGGATCCAGGCATGGGAGGTACGATGGTCCACGAGGATAGAAGGCACTCCAGTTCAGAGAGGTGCAGGTACGACGAGCGGATATTGGAATTGGTATTAGCAGAATACACGTCATTTCATAACTCCTCTGGAGAGACATGCAGAGGGAGGATACCAGCCATCATACTTCTGTGTTTACGAGGCCATTGTAACAAATCTTATTCATCCTTTTCCCACTCAATGAATTTAATTATTTCTTAGTTTTGATGTTCAACCGTCTATGTTTTGTAAGGTACTTGGAGTCAGCGACTCCGCCATGTCTCTTCACATGCTAGAGACGACGATTTTGACTCTTATTGTCGTATGCACGATGTAGTTGATTCGGTCGCTGATGAGATGACGCAACGACTTCATATTCGTGAGGAGTTACATGAGGATATGCCAGATGAGCGCACGTCATATGCATCTGGCAGAGGAAGACGGAGCATATCTGGCCCGTCCAGGAGAAGTGTATCTCGTCATGCTCCAGATGAGCGCAGGGCATCCGTATCCAGCAGCGGAAGAAGGAGCATCTCTGGTTAGTCAACATCCTCTCGTAGCAGAGCACCCGCTGTCGCACCCGGGCCACCACCAGTCATCCATTATGGTAATTGTGTGATTCGTTAATAACTATTTTATATGTCACTTTCTTACGATTAATACTAAAATAATAATTTTGTCTCTGTGTTGAATATAGATCATGTTGGTCAATCATCGTATAACGAGGGAGGTGATTATGTTCCTACATTTGGAACATCCGAGTTTCATACTCCTACATATGTTGGACAGTCATTCACCGATCTTCTGCATTCTGAAACCATGCATTTTAACCCCAACTTCGCAGCTCCACATGACATGGGCTTTTTGCGGCCAGACTTCCAGCCGACACCTATTCCGATGTCGATTCCCACTGAAACCGCGGATCGTGCACATCAGCGTTGGGGTATAATGGTGCGTGGTGACGATAATGACGAGGAAGAGACAATTCAAGAACCAGCAGCTCCCCCACAAAGACATGATCACGATCTACGTAAAAAGTTTAAGAAAAAGAAATGTGGCACGGGATCACACTATTTTTCATGATGTGTAAATTATTTTAATTGTAGGCAGAAACGTGGTTCACTTTCTATTTTCTATCGCTCAGTAGTTATCAAAAAACAATACACAATGAAAACACAAACTCAATCCAAACAATAGAGCATTGTCGGCACAACAACATAAAAACATTACAGAATGAAAACACAAACTCAATCCACAACAATAGATCATTGTCGGTAGAACAACACAAAAACATTATACAATGAAAACACAAACGCAATCCACACAGGTAGAGAAGTGTCGGTAAACCAACGTGTAATGGTCAACGGTACTTCTACTTATAGAGCTTCCACCGTGGTTAGTTGGATACACATCTCCAAACAGTACTTCCATTTTTGTGAGCAAGGGTTCCTCATCAAAAGCGTTGCAATAGGTTTTGATTGGATAATCTTGCATTCATCAGAACAAGTTAGAATAATAATGAAAGATTCAAATTACTTTTAATAATTGAAAAGGGAGTGTAGAACTTGCAGGCATAAATTTCTTTCGTACGTTATGATCACCTAAGACCATTTTCGGATTCCCTCAAACAGTACCAGGAGTCCGAACCAGTTCTTTGAAGAACCTGAATCATCTTTGAAGTTGGACAATCCTGGCTATGACGTCATCTTCAAAAATGGCATGGTGATTTTTGAAGCTGCAGTTAAGTAAACACTTGGCTTCTTTCACTCGGTTGTCTGGTAATAGTCCGTCATTTGCATTCCATCCTCGAACATCGTTATCGAGGACTAGGAACTCAAGTAGACGTTCATTTCTGGTAAGTGTCCACTTAGTGTTGAATTCACACCCGTAATCGAGTGTTTTGACCCGAAGTGTAGGAATATCATCTGTGTCATTGAAGTGATCTGACATTAGCTTTATTTCAAATAAGATATGAAGTAATTGATATGTATTTGCTGATGAATTATCCATTATTTGTTCTCTAACAGATTTATAGCAAGGAGAGCATTTATTCAATTAATTTTGAGAGTGTTTTGTGGCATAATTGATGACAAAACAACACAATGGCACAACAATTATAGCTGGCAAAGCTGCATCTCATTGATGTGTGTGTGGGCAGCAATTTAATTGAATTATGTTACATAATTGTACCGGATGACAAGACAACACAATGTCACAGCAATTATAGCTGGCAAAGCTGCATCTCATTGATGTGTGTGTGGGCAGCAATTTATTTGTGTTCTGTGACACAATATACCAGATGACAAGACAATACAATGGCACAACAATTGTATCTGGCAAAGCTGCATCTCATTGATGTGTGTGTGGGCAAAAATCTATTTGTGTTCCGTGACACAATGTACCGGATGACAAGACAACACAATGGCGCAACAATTATAGCTGGCAAAGCTACATATATATATATGTACACACAGACAAACTTGCCAAAAAAATATAAACCATACTAGCTAATAATGACTAATTTTGACGAAAACTATCCAGATGTTCTAAAAATAAACAATAATTACTACAATCCTGCACTCACCCCATGGACCATGGAGATGGAACAAGTCATTTTGGAACTTTTCAACACTCAGAATGAAGGTGTTGAAAGAGGTGCAAAAAAATCATATGTTATCTTGAGCGTTCCGCAGGTAAAAAGCCTACTCCAGAGTCGTTTAATGTTTTCACCTACTATTCAAGAAATTTACGATAGGATCGAAGAAATGGAGATGAGGTACAGTTGGTGGAAGGCAATACTTTTTGAGGATGGTGTTTTTTTGGATGAAGAACGTGGATTGATTTGTATTGATACCACTATGAATAATAATGTCTCTCCTGCCTATGTAAAGTCCACACACCTGTCTACAACTAATTATGTTGTTTGTGTTGGTTTCATTTCAATTACTAACTTTTTTTTGTTAATAAAGGAATACGGTGATGCTGCATCATAGAGATATTATTTGTATGACGTGCCACCATTATGGAAGAATATGGAAGCAGGTTTCAATTGATGCATTCTCAATGTATTAAGACTCAAATGTGTAGTAAAATGGGATTGGAAATGACCTTAGTTTGAGTGTGAAACTATGTACTATGTTTAATTTGTAATGTTTGAATTTGTCATGTCCTCTAGTTTTTTATTTAATCAAATGTGTAATCTTTTGTTTTTTCTTATTCGATAAAATTATTTTTTTAATATTTATTCAATATTGCTGGTGACAATACTACACATGTATCAATAGGTTTTTCAACTTTTTCTGTGACAATACCTGACATTATTCCACACGTTTTTCAACTTTCTTTGTGACAAGACTACACCATAAGCATTATGTTTTCATCTTTGGCTGTGACAACGACTACACATTCAATACAACTGTCTTGTGAAATTGTAACTCATCTATAAATTTGGGGACTAAATTTTTTGAAAACAATTCACTCACTCAAACCTTTGGTTTTCTCCATCATCTAAGTATTCTCATAACAAAAGGAAAAAATGAGTTCAAATCAGCCTAACAATGTACCATATTTTGATTTCAAATAAGATTTCTTTTTCTACGATACGAATTTAACCAAGTGGAGCATCCATATGGATACTAAGCTTGTTGAAGACCTCCGTGAGAGTAAGCTCAACGGTTTCTACGATCCCAGAAGAGGATTACGCAACAATATCACGTGTATCTTGTTGGACAAAATCAATGGTGCGATCGGGAAAGACTCACAATGGACGACATAACCGCTCGAGTTCAACTTCTGGAAAAATGATACAGGCATTTTCATATGATGTTGGGAAACGAACATTGCACTTGGGATCATGAGACCAACAAAGTGCAAGCACCAGATTGGCTAGTACGGTTTTGGAACGACGTAGCAGGCGATGCTGAGTTTACTGCTGCATATCTAAAACATGGAGAACCTTTATTTGGTTTGATGGATCGGGTATTCAATAAAAATTACTTAAATTGTATTTCTCAATACCACAATCTCATTGGAGATCCGCCATTACGAATGTGATCGCATCCGTGTAATATCAAATTACTGTAATTGCTATTTTAATCTTCGTTGTTGTTGTATCTTAATTTTATTGTATTTTTAATTTGAAAATAAAACTTCTTGTCATTTATTTATTTATATTATTTTATTATATTTTTAATTTTGAAATAAAACTTCTTGTAATTTTAAGACATTATTATGATATGTTTATTTATTTTACCTAATAAAATTTTTAAATAAATTCTAAAAATAAAAAACCTAAAAAATAAATAATAAAAATATATAAATAATATGTGTGTTAGGGTTAGGACCAAGCTTTTATTTTTTTGAAAAAAAAAAACGGGACGCCATTCCCAAAAGCGTCCCGCCCCCCCGTTTTTTTAGGAAGCATAATATTTTTTAGAATAGATACAAGATTAAATTTTAATGATTAAGCTAATTTTTCTTTATAATAAATAGTAAAATAATGATTATAGTTAAAGTTATGTGAGTAGAAAAATAGTAAAGTTTTATAAAGATTATATGATAATAATTTGTAATTTAATAGTTTATTGAGAAAAATAGATTGAATTGATTGGCGAAAGAATTATTATTTTTTAAATATTTACTTAGAAAACTCAAGTTAAAGAAAATTCAAAAACTAAATGTATCACGTTGATCCCTTCATTCTTTTAAATTTTTGTGTGGTTTATAAGATTTGCAGTATATGTTAGCCACATAATAGATTTGATAACAACTTTTGTTACATGCTTGGATAATGTTTTTAATAAATCCAAAATACGATTGAATGCATGGTCTAATCGTCTAAAAGCATCTTTAATAGGTCGCAAAATATGAAAAGTTATATACTTATCTAAGTAAAAAATAAAACTATATATTTATTATAGGTCGCTTCTTGATTTATACCATATCCTTTCGATTGGCTAAGATTTGGCATGATTGTCGAGGAAAGGTGACTGTGATGCACGGGAGCACATGTCTTGCATCGACACAAGTATTATTCGGGCGGTGATGATGATGTACTTAAAAGATAAGCTGCACTCTAGGCAACATAGCGTGGGGGTAATCCAACCACTACTGCAGAAAGGGGAATTCACGGCGCTTTATCCACGACGATTCTGGAGAACCACCGTTAAATATGTTTTTACGGCGATTTTCCAGAAAACCGATGTTAAATTCATCTGTTAACGGCGGTTTTCTGAAAACCGCCGTAGAATCTTACATTCTACGGAGGTTTTAAAAAAGCCGTCGTAAAAACTCCAACATTCTACGGAGGTTATTTGAGAACCGACGTAAAAACTGGAGGCTAGCTGATTTTAACGGGGGTTCAAAAATAACTGCCGTAGAATGTTGGAGTTTTTACGGCGGTTGTTTATGAACCGCCGTAGAATGTATATAAAATAAAAATACGGAAAGAAAAAAAGATCAAAAAATCCAAAGCCACGTCACGGATCCTCGTGCTCGTTGATCTACTGATCTCCACCGTCCATTCAAAATAAATCTATTGACCCCTTTCCTTCTTCTTTCCCTCTTCATCATTTTTCCAAACCCTAAACAACCTCCCCGATGCTCGCCGATCGGCGGCGATTCGCCGCCGCCTCATCTTCACCGGCACGATTCTTCCTCGAGCAAGGGTAAAGGCGAATCGGTTGATTTCCGGAGATTAATTCATTCGAAGAACCACGGGGCTTCTTCACCAAATACGGAGCGGGTTTCTCAGAGATTCGATATAAAATCAAAGGCGAATAAGGTCGATTCGGCCATAATTAAGAAATCGAAGATCTTAATTAAAATCCCATGCAAAAACAAAATATGGAATCTGAGGCCTCGAAAGCCAAAATATGGAATCTGAGGCCTTGAAAGCCAATACGCAGGCCGATGAACGCGAATTATGGAGGTACAGTGAAGAATAATAGTCCATCGCCATTGAGGAACCAAAGCAATAATAAATCAGGGGAGAATAGAGGACAGAAGAAGAAGAAGAAGAAGAAGAAGAAGAAGAAGAGCATTTTTCTCTCTCTATCGAAAGAGGAAATTGAAGAGGATATTTTCTCGCTGACCGGATCAAAGACGGCGAGGAGGCCCAAGAAGAGACCAAAGTTCATACAGAGATAAGTAGATGTATTATCCCTGATCTCAATTGACTCATCTAATTCTATTTTTTTTATTTTAATTTTAATTTTAACTTTTGTGGAATTTGCAGTCTCTTTTTTATGGATCATGGCTGGTGTCGATAAATCCAGATTCATACAAAGTATCTGAAAATTCTCTAAAGGTATTATAGTCTTTAACAATTAGGTTAGATTTCAATTCGATGTTTCCTGGTTACTGATGCAGAGTTTTGATTTATACAGGACTAATAAGTAGATGCGTAATCAGCTGACAGATGATGATTATGCCCCACAAATGTTGTTTCTATGGAGGTTTCAAGGTGTGCGTGGATTTCTGGATTTTTTAATGGCATCTGAAGGTATAATCTATAGTTATATTGTATTTGGAAGGAAGAACAAGTGTTCTTTTAGGTTTTAATTCAGATTTTTTTCACCCCCTTTTAAAGTTGATCTCCTAAAGACTACGAGATGACGAATGTTAGTTCTTCTAATTATCGATTATAAATATGGATTTATTTTTATCTTCTTCTAGGATTTTCATTTACAATACTCATTTTTTTGCTGTTTTCATTTTTATCATTATTACTTATTGAAGATTTTGTCGTTTATATTTGCTTTTCTTGTGCATAAAAATTGAAATGGGCTTTTCTGTGCAGTTCAGTTGTAAAAATCATAATACGAATCAATTTTAAGCTTATTGATATCTTTTTTAATTAATTAGGAACTTTCTTGATAAAGGAATCAAAATGAACGCTGATGAAAAGAAAATAATTATCTGATGAACCAAAAGTTGTGTGCTCAAATATCAGAGCTATAAATTTCTTTGATTTCTTTTCTTCGAGTGTTCAGGGTTCATTGAAATTTGGTGAGGAAAATGGAATTGTTGGTCTCCTCATTACCTCATATATGTGCCTTTTTTGGATGCATTTTGTCTCTGCTATTTTTCAATCCCAGTTTTATTTACATGTTTATGCTATAAGAGGGCAGGTGTATATTAATGTGGAATTTAGATTTGGATGATAAGATTGGAACTGATAAATAAATGTCTTTTGAGTAAATATTGGTTAGCTTGACTTTGGATGCAAGGAGGCTTTTATTAAAGTTTTTTTTTTCTTTTTTCTTTTTTTTTAAGTTCAAACTTTTTCTCCAATGCTACTCCATTGAATTGGTGTGTGATGTTAAATGGTTATTAATTAATGATTTCTAAAGATCAATCCAGTTAATTATAAAATCTAATATATATATATATATATATATATATATATAATATAAATTTGAATATTATATTCGTTTACACCGTAGAATTAAATATAACCTGAATCTCGTCTTATTCGGATCTGAGTTTGGTACCCGTGACCGAACTAGGATCCATTCATATAACCAACCCTCAACCCAACGACCAAAGCTGAAACGTGATTTCGGTCTAAGTTTTTATCCGCATCGTCAAATCTTCACCGACGATGCATAGAGTCCCCTAGATTTCTCATTGGACCACTTGAAAGAGAAAATGCCTGCTAATTTCTATAGTCTTCGGCGCACTACACACCCGACTGCACCTGATTCCCATGGCAATCTCAAGGTACCTCTTATAAGCTCGCTCTTCGTCTTTCAGCTTTTATACCATTCCTTATATTATTGATTGTATCAATTAATTATTTCCTGTTTACTGGAAATGATAATTTGCAATTCAAAAAGCATGAAAAAAAATGTTTCGAGTTATACATCATGTGAGCTGAATGAAGTTGGTTTATTAGTGACTAACCAGTCTAATCTGCCTTTTACTGGAGCAAATTTTAATTCAGCATATAAATTTAATCAATCCCTCTCATAATCAGATTATGTGAGCATTTGTTTTGAAGATACTCTTGACAGACTTATAATTAGCATTTGAATTGCGAATGACATGATATCCTTCTGATTTTATTTATTGGGTATTTGAAGAAATTGCTGATTTTGAGCAAGCTGACAGTTTTAAGCAAGTTGCACAACCCCTTTTCCCAAGTGCAAGGACTTGGATCCACGAGTTAACTCGTAGTCAAAATCACCTGCAGTCGGGCTCCATCACATCTCTAGCAGATTTTTTTCGCATCGCAATGTTCCTCGTGGATGGTTTTCTTCACATATTTACTTGTGGGGATACTAGAGAAACTTGTGATTATAATATATTTACTTTTCTTTCTTAATGTTTAAGACTTTAGTAAGGTAATACTTGTGAGTTTAATCTAGTGGGTGGAAATGAGATGCTCTGTCACTGTAGAAGAGTAAATGAATCCTATTCTTGAAAACTTTTGTTTGAAAGATTCAAACTTGAGAAACTTTCGCCACAAGTCTTTTGCGCACGCTTTGTTATAGTCATATAAGTTCAAATTTTTGAATTTCAGTCTAAGATTTGTATATTGTAGTTTTTCACTTGTATGGTTAAATAATTATTAGTTGTTGCTTCTTAGCATAATTAATTTCTTGCTTTTATTTAATTTTGGTGCACCTGCTTTCAATTTTATTTATTTTTTTTACTACTTTCTAGAAGGTAATTGTTAAGAACCGACGTAAAGAGTACACTAAATTAACGACGGTTCTAAAAACCGATATAAAAAGAGCACCAGTTAACGACGTTTCTATAACCGCCATTAATACAGGTTTTTTGACATCGGTTTTTGCAACCGCCATTGAAAGTGAACATATTACGGCGGTTATAAAATCGCCGTTAAATCCTGCTTTTTATGGCGATTTTTGGGAACCGCCATAAATGTTTACGGCGGTCGATATAAAGGCGGTTAAAAAACAACCATTAAATCTCCTAAAAAACCACCGTGAATTTCCCTTTCTGCATTAGTGAACCCTTTAGAAGTTCAGGCACTCCTACCCGATTCAATGTGGGGAGCATGTCGCTAAGTAATTGACGATGAAGAGGGGAATAGGCCAACCCTACCCAAATGTGGTCGAGATCTGTAGCCGTTCTCCTGATGATCCCAAGGTAGGGCGAAACCAGTCGTTGTCCCATAGATGGCATGTGTATTCAGGCGCAAGGCTTATCCCGTGACAGTGTGGTATCAGAGCCGAACTAGTCTTGCTTAATCTGTGTGGGCGGAGCAGACTAGGCGGTCCTCTTTTTAGTCCAAAACATACTCGTGGGTATTATGAGCAAGGCCATACCAGCTAGTGTGTACTGAGCATCCTGCACAGTGTCTTAGCCACAGGTGCACTGGTGAAAGCGATGCAATCCTCCGGAAAAAGGCCATCCACCATGAAGAATTTGGGGACACACCTCCCGTGGGCTACTTAATGCACATTGCGGGGCACGTCCACCGGGCGAGACGGAGGCAAACCTCAGACAAGCAGTGCGAATGAATCTACTGAATGTGTACTAAGTACTCTTGTGTTTGGTCCCCCCAACGATCCCTTTTTTCTACTAAGAGCAGTGCACGCGTATAATGATACTCGTCCAAGCAGGCGGCTCCACGGGTGCGCGTTGTGTCTAGGGACTTCAACAAGATTAAGTGGGGAAGAATGTCATAGGTCACTTCTTGATTTATCTTATGTCTTCTTGACTGGATAGGATTTGGCATGACTGTTGAGGAAAGGCGGCTGTGATGCACGGGAACACATGTCTCGCATCGAGACGAGTATTATTCGGGCGGTGACTTGTGATGTACTTAAGATGGTCAGTAGAGATATACAATTGTCCACCAAGGAGGCCAAGACGGTGGCGTGGTTTTGTTTGATGAATGGGGATCTATATAAGAGGTTGCACTTTGGCTGTACTTGAAGTGCTTATCATGAGAAGAGGGGTTAGAAGTGTTGCGAGAGATACATGAGGGATACTGCGGGGATCATGCCAAAAGTAGAGCGTTAGTTGGGATGGCCTTACGAGCTTGTTTCTTCTGGCTAGGAATGAAGGGATGGCTGGCAAGCTCATTATAAGTCATAGGAAGTGTTAGATGCACACACCCATAATCCTTGTTCCCGCAGAAGACATGACGGTGATGAGCTCGCCCTACCCATTTGCGCAATGGGGTATCGACTTAGTGGGGCCATTGCTGAGGACGCCCTGCAAAAAGCTTTATTTGGTGATTGCGGTGAATTACTTTATGAAGTGGGTGGAGCCCGAGGCTATGGCCAACATAGCCGAGCAGATGTTAGAAGAGTTTTAGTGGTGTTGAAAGTATCAACGAGTTCATGGCTTGGTGTTATCGGAATTCAACCCGATTGAGAGAATCAATGTGTTTCAAGCTTTGAAAAGCAAAGGAACATGCAAATAAAGCAATTAACCTAATTAAACTATCCTAGAAATTGAGATTTCAAATTGGTCGGAATGCCTTGGTTGTATGCCATCAATGGAAATGCAAGCAAGTAATGAAAACAAGCGAAAATAAGCATGTTTCACCAAGTACAAGCATGCATGCACAAGGTACAACCAAGCTTGCATGCACATAAAAACTTGAATAATGCAAATTTACTAAAATTGAAAGCACCAATAGTAATAGCAATGAAAATTAACGTCAAAGTTCAAAACTTTACTTGAAATAACAAGCATTAAGCAATAGATCTAGGATTAAGCATGAAACAAAGCATGAAAAGAAAAAGAAAAATAAAGCATGTGAAAAACTCAAAATCAAGACGATCCAAGACCCGATCTATGATTTAGATGTGTCACTCATCTAGATTTCATAGCCAATTCTTAAGATCTAACATGAATTCAAGGTGCTAAGACAGAAAGCATAAAATGAAGAACAAGCATGGAAATGAAGAACAAAGCATGGAATTAAAGCACAAAACATGAAATTGAAAGGAAACTTACTTGAATTAAGAAATGAAAAAAGCTTGAATTTAATTGCATCAAAGTAACAATCCAAGGGAGTACTTGAATTCTTTCTGGGCTTACAAACCCAAGGAGGTGCTTGAAAGTAAATCTAAATCTAGAAAAGAAATTACATCAAAGATTGAAGTTAAATCTAAAACCTAAGAGAAAATTATCCAAGAGATTGAGAGTAATTTGATCCCAAACTCTAGATTGGGTTGGGATGGGAGTGGTATTCTTCATTGGTGCAAGATGTGGGCTTTATATAGTTGTTTGTAGGGGCAAAAACGTCAAAAATACTAAGTTTCCCGCAGCCATCAGCTTCGCAGTTAATCGACTGCTAGGGTGTCGATCGACTGCCCTACTTCTAAAAGGTTGGCTACTATCCGGCAGTCGATTCGGGACCCTTTCAGTCGATCCGTTGTCGGTCGATCGGGCAGTCGATTTGGAGATTTTTAGTCGATCCTAGATGCTTTTGGCTCGAAATTCTCGTTTTCTAGTCCACAACGTCCGCCGAGTGAATATAATCATTTTAGCCACCTACAAAACAAGAATTCAAACTTAAAAATCCAAAAATAGCACAAACATCTTCACACTTGGTACACTTTAAGCCTAGAAGCAAATAAACAAGAAAATAACCTAAGAACTAGAATAAACGACTCAAAACGACTAAAAACAACACTAAACTCTCTAAAAAATATTAGGAAAAACACAACAATTACATGCAAAACAGCAGACGATAATCGATTTTATTTTTAATAGTATTTTATTGGTATGGTGTGCCACGGGTATTAGTCTCGGACAATGGTGCAAGATTCAATGGGCTTATGATGCAAGATTGGTGCGAGACAATGGGGATGGGACAACAATTTGCTTCAGTAGCTGTAACGCCCAAGTTTTTATTCTTATTATTTTACGCCCAACTCTTTATTTTTTTAAATATATTTTATATTCTATTATTTCAAATCTACTAAGCCTATTATTCAAATCTAATTACTTTATTTTTATTTTATTTTTACCAAAGCTCAAACTCAATTATATTATTTTTATTTTAATCCATGCCCAATGGCAAGCTCAAATTTAAACAATATTACTTTTATTTTTACCAAAGCCCAATTAAATAACAATATTTTTCATATTATTTTATTTTATCAAAGCCCAAATCAAACCCAACAACAGCTCGGTTCACCAAGGTTACAACCCTAATTTTCTAAAAATATCTCCACTCTTGGTTTTTAAAGAAAACCCAAACAACCTCCAAAGATTAATTACAATTTTCATACGGCCGCAACAAGTAAAACCCATTCTTGTTTTTTTTTTTCCTAAAATTTTTCAAAGAACACAATTGATTAATCCCAATTTCCGGTAGCCATCGTAACCAGACCGGCTGCCGATTCATAACCACGACAACCATCGACCACCACCAACACAGTCACCATCTCCACCGCTACGCCACGACAGCCCAAATCAAAACCCATCACCAAACCAACCGAAACAAATCCAAACCCATCGTCGAACCACCACCACGGTCGATTCCAATCGACAGCCACACAACACCGCCCGAATCGGACCCCTGTCCAACCAACAGCCCGACTTTCCTACGACGAATCTCCACCATCCACCCAACGAACACCGCAGCCACCCGAAACAACACCATCCCAGTCACGGCCCGATCGAGACCCGACTGTGCTCGAGCCCAGTCGAGCCGTATTGCCGTCGCCAGAAATCTGGAGGCCACCACGGACCACAGCCCGTTTTCCAGCCCATCGTCGAGCCGCCACCACAGCCACGATAACCCCACGCAGTCGCCGTCGACTTCGGGGAAGAGCAGGTCCGCCCGGGCCTGAAGATGACGGAGCATCGCCTGTCGCTGTTGCCGTTCGCCATTAGCCGGAGGCACCCCATATCGCCGATTAAGCGAGGCGCTGTCACCTGAAGCCACCGCCGTTTCGCCTGCCGATTGAAAGCCGTCGCCTCCGCCGTTGCCAATGGTCGCCGCCGCCAACCCCTCGCCAGATTTCTACCACCGGGCTGCACTTTAGCGCCGCGATTCGCCGGAGATTCTAAGCCGTCGAGGAGCCGAGGTGCCAAATCGAGCCACTCACCGGTCCGCTGCCATCGACAATCGAAGAGGAGCCGACTGATTCGCCATCGCCGTTCTGGCCGATTTCCAATTTTCTGGAGGAAGAAGAAATGAAGAAAGGGACGGGCTAATGAATTGGGGATGGGTTTTCTATTTTGTACCAGCCTTTTCCAGAAATAACAATTGGCCCTAGCAACATTTACCCTTGTTCAATTGACCCCCACAAGTATTCAATTCCTATAATTGAGCCACCAATTTAACCAAACCCCCAAATCCAACCCCCATACTTACCAGAAACTCCACTCCAGCCCACAGAACTTTCCAATTATCTTATTTCCACCCCTCCAATTTCAGGAACCTTACAAAAATATCCATATCTACCATTTTATTTAAATTTCATGACCGGGCGTTCGAATCAAGGTTACGAATTCATTATCTTTTCAATTATTCCAAATTATTTTTAAACCCAAGTTCTAAATTAAGCTATTGTATTCAATGTAGGAAATGAGGGTTCTCGAAATTAGGATTCTCAAGCACGAGCATCTACATTTGCATTTTCACGAAACAACATTCAAAGGTGGGTGATTCTAAACTTTTTTCAAAACTATGTTTGTCTATGTTAAATGCAATTATATGAATTATCTATGTCTCAATGCAACATTCCATAGTAGCTTTCGAGCTAAAAACAAGACAGTGTGTTGTAGCCATTCATTTATGATTTATATGATTTCTTCTTAACATTGACGAACGTGTTCTATGTTTGTCTATGTTAAATGCGATTGTATGAATTATCTATGTCTCAATGCATGCAACATTCCATAGTAGCTTTCGAGCTAAAACAATGACAGTGTGTTGTAGCCATTCATTTATGATTTATATGATTTCTTCTTAACATTGCCGAACGTGTTCTATGTTTGTCTATGTTAAATGCGATTGTATGAATTATATATGTCTCAATGCAACATTCCATAGTAGCTTTCGAGCTAAAACAACAGTAGCTTTCGGGCTAAAACAATAGTAGCTTTCGAGCTAAATCTATGGTTGGCCAACATCTATGAACGACTGACATTGTGTTGTAGCTATTCATTTATGGTTTGTAAGATTTGTGTTTAATACTGACAAACGGATCCCCACGGAGCAAGTTGAAAGCTCACACCCGTTTTTATCAAACTTTCCAGGTTGAGGAGTTGGATGTGGTACGAGGCGGTGGATGCGAAGATGTTATTTTCAATGTTATTTCATTTTCCTTTCTATGAATTGGTATCTTAATTTTATGTCAAATTACAAATAAAGATTGAGACATGTATTTCTATTTAAAACTCATTGAACAATCCGAGTACTACTATTTTGATTCATTAAGTGAATCTCCAATTTTTAAATAAATGTTTAAGTTTTATTCACGCTTCCGCTCAATTTTTATTGTGATTGTGATTTATTGAAAACTCATGCCATTGTTTTTGAAATTTTTGTTTATGAAAAATCAATTTTACATTTTTCGAAAATGGGGCGTGACAGTAGCACATCCCCAAGCTAATGGGCAAGTTGAGGTTACTAATAGGATTATTGTGCAGGGAATCAAGTTGCGGATGGAAAAATTAGAGGGACTATGGATTGAGGAGCTATCTTCTATTTTATGGGCTTATCGGACAACTGCGCGAACTACCACAGGCGAATCACCCTTCAGCTTGGTTTATGGTATGGAGGCAGTTATCCCAGCAAAAATCGTAGGAGGGCCGCATCGCCTAGAAACTTTGAATGAAGCAGATAATGAATGGTTGACTAGGGGAGTATTAGAAAATAATTGAGGAAACAAGATATAAGGCGGCAGTATGCGTGGAGAAATACAATAAAGGATTCAGGCGGCATATAATAAACAAGTAAAAAGGAGGCATTTTAGGGTCGGCAATTTATTCTAGAAGCGTGCCGATGAAATATATACCACAAAGAAGCTGGATCCTAATTGGCTGGGACCATTTAAGGTGCTCAAAGTATTAAAATGGGGTGTATATGTGTTGGAAGATGAGGAGGGAAAAGTGTTACCGAAGAGCCGGAATATTTGACATCTGAAGAAGTATTATGCCTAGCTCCTTGGGCAATGGAATAAGGTTATATTTTTGATAAACTTTTATAATTATGGACCAATGCTTCTTTAGGTCGGTGATGGATTCTGGTTTATTTTAAAAAAATTATAAATATGGGCTGATGCTTGTTTAGATCAGTGATGAATAAAGGATGATGATTAAGGTATTATGATTTTTATGGATATGGTTTTTATGGTTACGGGCTGATGCTTTTATAGGTTGGCGATGGTTATGGTTTTATGGTTATGGGCTGACGCTTTTATAAGTCAGCGATGGTTATGGTTTTATGGTTATGGGCTGATGCTTTTATAGGTCGGCGATGGTTATGGTTTTACGATTATGGGCTGATGCTTTTATAGGTCGACGATGGTTATGGTTTTATGGTTATGGGCTGACGCTTTTATTAGGTCAGCAATGATTTGTATGGATATGGTTGTATGGTTATGGAATGGGTTGACGCTTTTATTAGGTCGGTGATTGTTTATGGTTTATATGGAATGGGTTGATTCTTTTACTAGGTCATTGATGGTTTATATGGAATGGGCTAATGCTTTTATAAGGTCGGCGATGATTTATATGTGATAGGGCCATATTGGCCAGGCCTGGATTGAGGTAGAATTGAAACCGGTAGCAGATAAGAGGGGACGAATTGGCGTGAAGGAAGAATGGTCAGAGCTCTTTCGGAGAAAATGGACTACAGGCCAGACCTGCTTGAGGTTTGGACTAAAAAGACAAGTAGGGACCACTTGTCAGAAACCGCTAACTGAATGGCCCTTAATTCAGGGACCGTGTTCCCGAGATTCCAGAAAAGGGGGTCCCCCCACCAGGAAGGACCCGTGTATGTGCCTGACAGACCTGGAATAAGAAAGAAGATGACACCAAAAACAATCAGAACCAGAGTGGATCTAAACAGACCTGGCCACCAGCTTATTCAAGAGGGAACAAGTGGGACCACTTGTTCCGAATATGTTTCATAAAACGGCCCGTGGTTTGCGGCACGTGTTCCCAAGATCCCGGCTGGGGTCCCCACTGGGATAAGATATAAATACCCTAACTTGGGGGGCAGTGAGAGGTATGTTCATACAAGCATTCCTTCTTATTTTTTCTGGAAAACACCTCATCGCTTACTAACTTAAACATCGGAGAGGTTTCCACCGGAAAACCACCGGTGGTCCTTTCTAACCTTCGTTTGTGGTGTAGGTTTTGGAAGCTCGTGGGTTCCCAGGTCTCATTCGGGGGGGCTAATTATTTTAGATCGAAACAATTGGCGCCGTCTGTGGGAATCGATCGAGCTAAGGCGTGAGGATGACTTCAGACGGTTGGAAGCGAAATTTGATAGGGGAGTTGGGTGGCACTCCGAGTTCCGCCGTGCATACTCACGCACAACAGGCACCAGGCTCATCATCGATACCTGAGACAGCGGGATCGGCCATGGCAGCTCCGCCGAGTTCCACATCACCGCCTCCGAGGGGGCCTACGGTAGATGAGGGTGTCTCTCTCAATGAATCGCTTCTGACACAGCTGTCAGAATTGATAGGCAAAGCTGTGGAGGCGGCGGTCGAGAAAAAATTTGCGGAAATGGCACCGCCGCCGGCTAATACGCTGCCGACGCGGACAGCCCCAGCGGTAGAAACGGAGCCGTTGCACGCTCGGCGTACGGAGCGAGTCCACCAGCCGGACAGAGAAGACCATCTTGCCACGTCTGATGGTGACACAGCCAGCCAGGTTAATCCCGGCCTCGCTGAGCAGATGCAGAGCCTGCAGAAATAGGTGCGCGAATTTAGAAAAAAAATAGTGGGTGCAGCGGCACTGCCGGCACGGCGAGGCACCCCGTTTACGGAGGAAGTCATGAGCGATGATGTCCCAGTGTCTTATCGGTCCTTGGGTTTTGAATATAACGGGACGACGGATCCAGCAGACCACCTCAACCGTTTCGAGATAGCAGCGGCATTGCATAAATTTTCTGATTTGGTTATGTGTCGGGTCTTCCCAATGACCTTTACCAAATCGGCACAGCTCTGGTTCAGCCAATTGCCGCCGAGATCCATCAGCAATTTTGATGAATTCAGCTCGGCCTTCCTACATCAGTTCACGAGTTGTAGGAAGTATCAAAAGATGCCGCTCGAGCTCTTTAGTTTAAAGCAGAAAGAGAATGAGAGTCTACGTGCTTACATCAATAGGTTCACAACAACAAAGCTGGAAGTGCCCTCGGCATCAGAAGAGCTGCTTGTAAACGCTCTGGCGCAAGGTTTGAGGAAGGGAGAGTTCTTCCAGTCCCTGGTGGTAAGACCAGCATTGAAGTTTGGAGAACTCCTGGAGAGAGCCGAGAAGTACATCCACTTAGAAGAAGCTCTGAAGATCAAGGATGAAGGCGAGAGGAGAAGAGAGAGGTATGACAGGGATGACAGGGTGGCAACAAAAAAGCCCAGACCAGATCTGCCAATGGGTAGGTCTCGTTTTGATAAATATACCCCCCTGGCGACACCTCCGGGCGAAATTTTGCAGGCAATAGAGCGTCACCCAGAGCTCAAGTGGCCCAAAACTTACTCACAGAAGCCAAGAAAAGAAAGGTCGGATCACTTTTGTCGCTTCCATAATGAATATGGACATAACACAGATGAATGCACGCATTTGAAGGACGAGTTGGAGAGAATGGTCCAGGCTGGACATCTAAAAGAATATGCTGGTACAAGGAGAGGTGATACCAGGCCTGGACATCACAATGTGGACCGCTTCCCACAAAGCAAGAATGGTCGGGCGGATGTTCAGGACAGAGGAAGAGCTGGATCGAGAAGACCTGACCAAGCCCAGGTTGTTCATGGTGAAATCCAAATGATAACGGCAGGAGAACTGGATGAGCACTCTAAAAGAACTCAACACAGTTATTTTAGGGCTGCTAAAGACCTAATCCGAACGCCCCAAGAGGTGGGACAAGTAACGGCCACGCCTAACATTTGTTTCGGATCGGAGGATAGCGATGGCATTCTCGCTCCACACATGGATGCTTTGGTGATAACAGCTACTATTGCCAATTATAACGTTCGTCGAATTTTCGTGGACACAGGATCTTCTGCAGATATTTTATTTCTAGACTGTTTTACGAAYTTAAAMRTGAATGTTGAACTTGAAGAGGTAACCACCTCCCTGGTAGGGTTCGCGGGAGGTGCTCTAAAACCTTTGGGAGCGGTGAGACTCCTTGTAACCCTGGGGGAAGAACCATATAGGGTGACACGGATGGTGCGTTTCCTGGTGGTAGATGCACCATCCTCGTATAATGTTATGTTGGGTCGGCCCTCTTTGAGCCAGTTCCAGGCCGTCATCTCGGTTTTCCACATGAAAATGAAGTTTCCCACGGAAGATGGAARCGGTGAGGTAAGGGGAGACCAGTATGCCGCGCGTRAAACATATGTGGATTGCATARGGCGGAATGAGGAGGAGAGGATGAGCAAAAGGGCTRGGACGGAGCAGCCACAMATAGAACTAACAAGACGGGAGGAGGGGTTGATGATAGTAGAAGTCYTTCCAGGCGATGCAAGTAGGACTCTGCGGGTAGGCACGACGCTTAGTCCTGAAGTACTGACAGACCTGGTGGCTTTGTTAAGAGAGAGTGCAGATATCTTTGCGTGGTCCCCTCAAGACCTAGTGGGAATAGACCCTGAAGTTGCTGAGCARCACCTCAATATCCGCTCCGACATAAAACCGGTTAAACAGAAGAAACGAAATTTTGGGCTAGAGAAGGAGGCCATCATAGAAGCAGAAGTAGATAAGCTCCTGAAAGCTGGACACATTCAGGAGATACAATTCCCAGAATGGCTCTCCAATGCAGTGCTGGTCCCGAAAACAGAAGACTGGCGGATGTGCATTGATTTTCGAGACCTGAATCGCGCCTGCCCGGAAGATCACTACCCATTACCAAGAATTGACCAGCTTGTGGACTCCACTTCTGGCTGCGAGCTTTTGAGCATGATGGACGCCTCGCAAGGATACCATCATATTAGATTGGCTAAAGAGGACTGGAAGCGTGTTAGCTTTATAACTCCAAAGGGAACGTATTGCTACGTGGTCATGCCTTTCTGCCTTAAAAATGCAGGCGCTACCTATCAGCGGTT
The DNA here is from genome assembly GCA_014905375.1 of Phtheirospermum japonicum. Taxonomy (NCBI): domain Eukaryota; kingdom Viridiplantae; phylum Streptophyta; class Magnoliopsida; order Lamiales; family Orobanchaceae; genus Phtheirospermum; species Phtheirospermum japonicum. The sequence goes on along the minus strand of BMAC01001060.1, from coordinate 101,065 downwards.
GGTGGACAAAATGTTCAAAAATCAGCTCGGTCGGAATATGGAGGTATATGTGGACGATATGTTAGTCAAAAGCATAAAAGCAACGTCACATGTGCAGGATCTACGGGAGACCTTCAACACTTTGCGACGGTACAAAATGAGGCTTAACCCAAAGAAATGCATGTTTGGAGTCAGGGCTGGAAAATTTTTGGGCTATATGGTCACGAAAAATGGCATTGAAGCTAACCCTGAAAAGGTAAAGGCTATCATGGAGATGAGCGCACCTCGGAATGTGAAAGAGATGCAATGTCTGGCAGGACGAATCAATGCTTTGAGCAGGTTTATGTCAAGGTCTGCCGAGAAAAGCTTACCATTTTTTCAGGCCTTAAGGAAGAAGGCCAGGTTCCAATGGAATGATGAGTGTGAGGAAGCCTTCCGATCGCTGAAAGAGTATTTGGCTAGCATGACCTTACTTACTAAACCCATCCAAGGAGAGCCCTTGATACTTATCTGTGGGACAGAAAGCGATCAGCTCTGTCCTAATCAGGGAAGATGGTAAGATACAAAGACCAGTATATTTTTGGAGCAAGGTCTTGCATGAGGCAGAAGTGAGGTATGTGGAGGTGGAAAGGGCAATGCTAGCCCTAGTAGGAACTGCAAGGAAATTACGACCGTATTTCCTTTCTCATAAAATTATTGTGCGAACCAATCTACCATTAAAAAATATAARGGATAAGCCAGAAGCATCAGGGAGGCTGGTCAAGTGGATCATAGAGTTGAGTYAGTTTGATATTGCGTTTGAGCCCAGAACAGCGATTAAAGCTCAAGCTCTAGCTGATTTTATGCAAGAAATGGCTGGTCCCCTGGATGAGCTGAAGGAGTGGACAGTTTTCACTGACGGGTCTGTATACAATCAGGGCTGCGGGGCTGGAATTGTCCTGATAGACCCAACGGGCGTATCTGTCGAATTCGCTGTCCGATTAGATCCTACGTTTTCTAAAAATGTCGCCGAATACGAGGCCCTTCTGAGAGGGATTCAAATGGCAAAGGATCTAGGAGCGGAGCGATTAAGCGCCAAGGTCGACTCTCAACTCGTCTGTAAACAAATTAGTGGGGAATTCGAGATAAGAGAGGAAAGCATGCAGAAGTATCTAGCAAGGTTCAGAGTGCTAGCCAAGGAAATGAAAGAATTAACTGTTACTCAGATCCCCAGAGAAGAAAACGGCCGTGCAGACTTCTTAGCAAAAGTAGCAAGTTCGGCCACGGATTGTTATGAACGAACGATCACCTTGTTAAAGGCAGAAGGGGAGTTCGGGGTCGAGCAGATCTGCACGATTGCCGAGGAGGACGATTGGCGCTTTGCCATAAAAAAATACCTTGAACAGCAGGTCTTGCCAGAGGAGAAGAGGGAAGCGGTAAAAGTGCGGAACAGGTCTGCCCGATTTTGCCTAGTTAAGGGAGAATTGTTCAAAAGAGGATTTGGTCAGCCTCTTTTGCGATGCTTAACACAAACGGAAGGAGCTATGGTGCTGAAGGAGATACACGAAGGATGTTGTGGCAACCACATGGGGGCTAGAGCTCTGGCCAGCAAGGTATTAAGAGCCGGCTATTTCTGGCCTTCTCTGAGGAAGGAAGCCGAAGACTTTGTCATAAAATGTGAGAAATGCCAGAAATTAGCCCCACTAATCCACAGACCGGCGGAAGAACTCATGGTTATGAGCTCCCCCTGTCCTTTCGCGAAATGGGGTATTGATTTGGTTGGCCCGTTCCCAATGGCCCCATCCCAGAAAAGGTTTTTGATTGTAGCTATTGACTATTTTAGCAAGTGGGTTGAAGCAGAGACTCTCGCTAGAATAACCGAGGAGGCAGTGATGGGTTTCATTTGGAAAAATGTGGTCTGTCGCTTCGGTATACCAAGAGTGTTGGTATCAGATAATGGGACTCAATTCGCGGGAGCCAAGATAAAGGCTTGGTGTACTAAGATGAACATTCAGCAACACTTCACAGCTGTTTACCACCCTAAAGCGAATGGTCAATTCGAAGTAACTAACCGCATTTTAGTCCAAGGAATTAAGTCACGGCTGGACAGGTCTGGAGGAAAATGGGTGGAAGAGCTGAGCTCTGTGTTGTGGGCATACCGTACGAATCCAAAAGAGAGTACGGGTAAAACCCCCTTTTGTTTAGTGTACGGTATGGATGTTGTAGTGCCCGCAGAGGTCAGTCTTAAGACCCATCGGATCCAGAATTTTGATGAAGGGCAGAATGAGCTATTGAGGCAGGACGCTTTAGACCTGATTGAGGATAAAAGAGAACAGGCTGCGTTATGAATGGAACATATTAAAGGAAGGGTGAAAGCGGCATATGATAAAACCGTGGTCAAGCGGCAATTTCGAGTAGGAGATCTAGTCCTTCGACGATCCGACCTAGGACAGACGAAGGGGAAGTTAGAAAAGTCTTGGCAAGGGTCGCTGAGAGTTGCCCAGATCTTGCCTGGCGGTGCTTACAGGCTGGAAGAGCTGGATGGCACGGCACTACCCCGCGCTTGGAACATTGCCAATT
>BMAC01001060.1:76760-93572 GCA_014905375.1 Phtheirospermum japonicum | reverse complement strand
GGGGGTAAGACATGTTCAAAATTCAGAAATTAAAGATGAAGAGGTTAAAGCAGAGCAGTGAAATTAAAAATTTTATGGAATTAAGGGGATTTACCCATAATATCGCAGAGTGGGTGGATTCATCGAGCTGAATTTTTGAACTGGAGATGAGCGGATGCTCTTGCAGGAGATTTTTTGAGGTTTTTTGCAGTCGTAAATGGTGAAGTGTTCTTTTAGTTTTTGATATACAAAGGAGAAAATATGAAAGAATGGTTGTGTTGGGAGTGGCGAAAACTTGAAAGGACAGGTGAATTAGAGGCGTCGTAAAGGTAAAGTAGTGTTGGTTGTGGGCTTTTCCTTTCTGGCCCACAAGAATAATATATTATGAGAAAATGGGCACACGACATGTGTCCAACACAATGGTAGTGTATGCATTTAATGTTTTGAAGTCTGAGGTGATTTTTGATGGTTTACACTATTACCAAGAGGCGTGTAGGATTGACCTTTGGGGATACTTATGATTACATTCAACTTTATTTCTACCTCAATCAAGTAGAATGTGGGGGACTAGCTGGTATGACATCGAATATTCAGGTCGGTATGCACGTGTGTTTTAGGTGGGAAGGGCGATCTCTTCTTTAGGAGAGGCGAGCTCTTCTATAGGAGGGCGAGCTGTGCATAGGAGTAGCGAGCTCTTGTATGAGAGTGACGAGCTCTTATATAAGAGTGGCGAGCTCTTATTAGATAAATAATATTATAATATCAGTTTTAAAAGCTGGGCCGTGTGGTTAATGGAACCTTGGGCCCTGGTGGGCTTATATGGACTATGCTATGGGGCCCCGGAAAACTAAGAGCATGGTATGGTTATTGGCCCATGGTTATTATGTTAACTTAACGAGAGTTCTAACATCTATAGTAACTAAGAATATAGGAGAAATCATAATTCTAAGTCGGTGGTTATTTATGGTATTATGGTTTGAATAGGAGCCTAATACCCTAGATTGGGAACACGTCTCTTATCTATACAGAGAGGACAGAGGCCTCACTTCTACTTTAAGTTGATTTCTATCCTACGTTGAGTGCTCGTTATTCATTATTAAAAGGGACTAACTTAATCATCGTAGGGCCTACGCCGGGGCTGTCCGACTTGGGTTTTATTTTGTAGGTTGATCAGGTCGTCAAGAGTCTTCTGGAGGTCAATCAGGTCGGCAAGGAGAGATTTTAGGCCAGTACCCTCTTTTTTTGGTGAACCAATCTTTTTGGTCGCATCAATCCATACTATTATATACATATAAAGTTGATCATCGTCTAACTTATATACTTATAGTAATTTACGTAATATACATACATACCTGTGGTGCTTGGCAACTCGTTTTAATTGGAATGAGATTGTTGAACAAAATCCTAGTAAGAAAACTACCTAGATAACTCTGAAATTTAAACATATTGATGTATACTTGTAACATGTATATATATACGTGTAACGTATATGAGGTGTGTTTGTGGATATACCTAATAAAAATAAAATATAAAATGGTGCCGGATATATCAGCATCATTTTATATTTTATATATATATATATATATATATATATATATATATATATATATATATATATATATATATAATACTAATTTGAATACCCGCGTTTTACACGGGCATATTGAAGAAAGACGTAAAAATATAAAATTTATTAAAATATTAATAATTTGAGAAAGTATATTATTAATGCAGTTAAAACAAAATTGGATATAAATATACGATGTGTAAAATATCAACTTTCTCTGTGTTCTGGTATTTCTTTTATTTTTAATAATGAAATTAAGATGGAGATTTGACAGGTGATTTGAAAATACAAATTTGTCCATAGAAATTTGAAATGCAACTCGTCTCAGGTGTAATTTTTTTGCTAGAAACTAGCCTGGGGAGGCAATAAATAAAAAAAGAGAAACTCCCATTTACTACACTCCCATTACCATTAATGTCAAACACTAATGAAAATTATTTTATCCCATTTAGTCAAACATATCATATTTAATCAATATTACAACTTAAATGATCAAAACTACCCCTACACCTAATAAACTAATAATAATAATAATAATAATAATAATAATAATAATAATAATAATAATAATAATTGGCGTATGGAATTTTGCTCTACATATAATGAGTAGTATTAAATTATGCTCGGTGCAGTATGTATTTTTGTTTTGAAGATAATGTGTAGTATGAAATTACTTTATGCAACTTAATATAAAGTTTGATAGTCCAGTCTAAGATTTTGAATAAAAAAAACCCCTGCATAATGTAGTTGCAATTTGAGGGTTAGTATGTAATTTGATAATAGTAGTATGAATTTGAAAATGTAATAGTATTTGTATTAAGTTTTTGATTTTTTGTAGAGTTATGAATTTGATAATGTAAGTATGAATTTTAAAATATAATAGTATGTAATTTGATAATAGTAAATATAATAGTATGAAATTTTATTGATTTTGTAAAAATGTAGTATGAAATCCACAGTATCAGTTTGAGTTTCATATATAGTATGAAATTGAAATTTCAAAACATAAAATTGTGGGAAAAAATGTTGTATTTTAGTGTGACATATTGCAAAAAATAATTACATGATATAGTATGAAATCTCACGGTGTAATTTGAAATTTTGCCTATAATGATTAAAAGTATACAAATTAGTAGTATGGCATTCCGACTGTATATAGTATAAGTATGAAATTGCACAGTGTAGTATGAAATTCACCGTTAACGGTTGGTGACAATGATATGAAAATGTCATTCAATAGTATGAGTCTTGGCTGTATTAAATGTTGAATAAAGAAAAAGAAAATTGAAAGGAAAAAAAAGGAAACCATTAATAAGGGTAAAGTAGTATTCTTATGTGGTAGATTAGATTAAATAGAAAGATAATTGATTATATTAGAAGTTAATATTTTTACTAGTGTATTTGGGACAAAACATTTATCAATGGATCAATGGGAACCACCCCATTAAGAAAAACAATAATCTAGTAGGCAACTTGATAGAATAAATACTTTGAGAGGCAAATCCAAAAAACTGTAATAAACATTTTTTGATAAATTTTATATTTTTATGCGTTTCTTTAGGAGACACAAATTTTTGTTCCCTGATTATAATTACATAACTTAATAACCAAATCATATACCCAACGATTTACAACAAAAAAGATGGGATTTATGTATTTAAATATATTTGGACATAATTAATCATGTACTTTAAAAAATCTATATTAGATGGGATTTTCATAATTTTTTCGAATGAATTATTTAGTCATAATTATATAGAATAAGAAAGAATTGAGAATTTATGTCATATTCAATTTCATATTACATGAACCAGTGCTTTACCCGTGCGATGCACAGAGCGAATTGAAATGGATGGTGTAATTCATTCAATGTAAGTGTAATATTATTAGTTTATTAATATAATATAATAACTTAAAATACTCAAGTAAGATTATTTGTCAATATAAATAAATTTAAATCAAACGGCGCGGATATACGCACCCCACTAAATGTTATCACCACACTTAAACCCTACACCCCCAAATACTTCATCTCCTTTAACTCTCCACCACCACTCCAGCCGTCGTCCATCACCGCTACCACGGCCATGGCCGCCGGTTATTGAAGAATATAAAAAACCATGCGCACAAAAATACACTGCAGCCGCCGCCACAGCAGCCGTGCCATTGAAGAAAGATAAAAGAAAAAAAAAACACCTTGAAAAAATGTCGTTCGAATCAGATTTTCGAATACAAAATATATCAAAAAACCGATTTGAATACAAAACACATGTTTAAAGAATTGATATGTACACAAAACATATGTTTAAAAAATTAGTATGAACGCCCCTTTTAGGGCTAAAAAAGGGTTGTTCGGTTCTTTTTTTTTTCGAACAACGTTGTATTGTTCGATCAAAAAGTTTGAACACGTGAGTTTTACTTAAGAAGCCAGAGATAAATACCCTTATTTTGCATCTGTTTCTTACCCTATGCTGCCCAGATCCATCACTTACCTTTCACCACCCATCACCATTTTTTGCTTCTTCCTGTTCGACGATGTTATGTGCGACGCTAATGGCAAAGTTGGAGTGGTGGTGAATGTATTTGGGTGTTTTTTTTTGTTAGTTTTTTTTTGGGGGGGGGGGGGGGGGGGGGGGTGTGTGTGATGACTTTAGCATTTTTGTTGACTTTTTTTATTGGGGTGAACACATAAATAGATGGGATGCGTATATCCACGTCCTAAAACAAATCAAACGTAAATAACTCCACATTTATATATTATAAAACAACTTTTTGCAGATTATATAAGTCTACTTATAGTTTAACTTGTTATCATCACATTCTAATAGTTTCAAGATCTCCCTTTATTTAGTCGCGAAACAATCATATTAGTCACGTTATTATAAATCACTGTGTACATCTCCTTGTTTAGTTTTTGTATTCAAAGACAAAGTGAAGATCTTATAAATAAATTTAGTCTTTTCTAATTATCAGTACCAATTGTACTTGTTTGTCAACAGGTACCCAAAGGTTTATCATTAATCATAATTTAATCACATCAATCTGTTTGAGTACAACTGAATAATCTGGTTGTACTTTAGTCACAATTTGTTGTATTTTTTATTTTAGAAATAATTTATATCAACATAATTATAAAATTACCAAATCAACCTTTAACTAATAAATATATAATACTTGTAATGTAAATTTAAAAAAATTATAAAATTAACTAAATAAATACAAAAAATTGTATTTAAATTATAAATATTTATTATTTAAACTAAAATTAAAAAACGTCACAAAAAGCATATATATTATAAATAATATAAAATAAACCTAAAATATTTAAAATTGGATTAAAATATTGTGAATTCTAAAAATTATTTAATAATAAGAAAATTATAGAAATGTTATAAAATAATAAAATAAATCATAAAAATATGCAATAAGTTAAATATATATAAGAAATATATTTTATATACAAATATTTATCAAATAATTTAAATATGAATAAATTATGAATAAATAATATAAAATAAATCTTATTTCACAATAATTTTACAGAATAAATTAAAAATAATTTAAATCCGAAATAATAATTTACTAAATCCTAAAAGTAACAAAAACACACATAAAATTCTATAAATAATAAAATAAATCAGAGGAAATAATGAATTCAGTTAAATAAATACGTATGTGTTTTAATTCCAAATGATTCTTTATAATTTCTAAAATAAAATAAAATAAAAATAGAAATAATATAATATAATATAATAAATATGATAATATTTTAAAACCAGATAGAAATATAATAGGTTTATGACTAATTTATAAATATTTATTTTAAAGAAATTGAAAGAATAAACTGGCGATAGTTATAAAGTAAATTAAATATATATATAAAAACTAATTCTAAATAGTTTTTTATCTATTGAAAATTGATAATAAAATAATAACAAAGATCAAGAAGTTATAAATAATAAAATAAATCTTAAAATATTTTAACAGAAAGTAATATAAAAATTATCTCCTAAATCTAGAAACTAAAAAATATATAAATATTATAAAAATATTTAAATTACTACAAAAATGAACAAAGAAACACCAAATAAATGAATCATAGTATTACAAATTTAATTAAAAGCCTTGTATTCTATTTTATTATAACTAATATTTTTGAAATTAGCTCGTTAGTTGAGTCGGGATAGCCACTGAGTAATCGAGTTAAACATCAGTCATCGAGTTAGTTGATAAACTCGATAAATAAATTAGAGTTATATATATATATATATAAGTTATACGAAAGTAATTATAAAACCAAGAGTAATAAATCATTTATGTGTGGATTTCTACCTTAAATACATAAATTAATAGTAATTAGTCACAAACTATTAATATATAAGTGGTCATAAATAATTATTTAGTTAAAAATTTTAAACTAATATATTGAATCATTTATATTATGCGATTATATAATCATTTTTTTCATTCTACCCACGTATAACTTTGATTTCAAATTTTAATCAAATAAATGTATAAAGTTATTTAACTTTCACTTATGTTCATAATATAATTTTTAATTTTTTTAGAAAAATGGAAGAAAAAAAAAAGAAAGAAAAGTGACATTGTTAAGTTTATGACACGTTCTGAGTCAAAGTTTGAGTTATCTAAGTTTTAGCCGAGTTACGTATAGGAAATTGAAAGATATGACTCTATTAGGTTTGTCCTCGTATCGCATTTTCTGGTCAAAAAATAAAATTAAGAAATAGATAGATAGATAGATAGATAGATAGAATGATAGATAGATAGATAGGATTAGTTTCAAATGAGAACCATGTTCTTATATGTGAACATAGGGTCAATTATGGGCCTTAGATCTAATTAAATGGATGGATCTGATTTTTTGTGTATTTTCTTATTTGATTAAAAACATTAGGATTGTATAATAAAAGCACTACTGGTGTATATAACTAAAATATCAATAAAGTATTGCGATTGTATAATAAAAGCACTGCTGGTTTATAATAAAAACACTAGTTTGCAGGTTCGCATATAATGATATATATATATATATATATATATATATATATATATATATATATATATATATATATATTATATATGTGTGTGTGTGTGTGTGTGTGTGTGTGTGTGTGTGTGTGTGTGTGTGTTTTGTCTTCATTGCATCAAGTTTTTGGTCGTACTTATAATATCTATTTTTTTCTTTAAAAAATAATTAAATATTTTATTAAAATCAAATTATAATTTTTTTTATTTTTATTCTTATTTTTTTCAATTTTGTTTATATTATTTGTATTTCTTGTATTTTTATTTTTTTTTATATTTATACTTAGTTAATATTTTCTATACTCTAATGATAAATTTTTTGTAGCTATGAATTCATAATAAATTTATAATATTAGAAACGTTTTGGTTTTTTTTCTCATTCTTGTATTTATAAATAAATATTTGAAATTTAATTATAAGTTCTAATATTTTATTTATAAGAAAAACAAATTTATTTGATATCTTTTGACATATTTATATTTTGATTTTAGTTTTTTAAGGTTTTGCAGATTCAGAAACTAAATATTTAGATTTATTTATAGATTATACATTCCATATTTATATTTTATTTTTCAGATTTTCTATATATATATATATATATAGGGTTGGGTTCAAATGGAACCATGTCATTATATGCGAACCTAGGGACTAATCTTGACCATTAGATTGGATAATTTTAATGGTTGAGATTATGACATGTCAAAATGGTAATAATTAAAAAAAATCCATTAAATAATTAAAAAGGGTATTTTGGACATATAACGACGTTTAAGAAGAGCACTAAATTGCTTTTTAAAAAGCACAACGGATATATAATTGCAAATTCAAAAATTTATAATAAAACTCAAATCTTCAACGAACCATAACTTTTTTAATTTTATTTCATTTTTAATGAAATATATATCAAATTAATCACATTCTCAAGATCTACGATTTAAGATACATATTGCCATATTTAAAAATGTAAAAATAAATAAATAAAATTAAATTAAAAATCTGAATATTAAAAGCATTGTATATCACTATTTATAGCACTACACAAGTTTTCGACAGTGCTTTTTTTTTAATGTTGTCAGTGCTAGTTTTTTGGAGTGCTTTTCTTAAAAGCACCGGGGTATTTCTCTAAAAAGCACCAGGCCCCAATTCAAAAAGCACTAGGTTTAATTCTATTTTTATCTGTACACCAACCTCCATAAAATACTCAACAGAGCTGATAACACTAAACTAAGTTCTCTGATCAAAGCACCGGGGATTTCTCCCAGAAAGCACCGGAATCGGCTGGGGCAGCGCGTCATTTTTTCAGCAGCGGCCAAACCCTCAACCACCCAAAACCACCACCAACCACCGTCACAGAACCATTTCCAACCATCCCTGCCAAAACCCCAAACCCGGAAGAAACCACAGCCACCTTTTAGCTCAGCCACAACGCCAGCTGCCGAGCCAAAACCACGGCCCAAACCACGGCCGTCCGTTTCAACCCACAACCAGGCGCACCCCAAAACCTCCTGACCGGAACCCAACCACAAACGCCATGGCCCGAACGAGACCCGAAATCCAAAGCCCGACTCAGCCACACAACAACCCAGCAGCCCCACGTTACCCACGGCCGAGTCCAGAAAGGGGCCAAACCGCGCCGTCGGTCCAATTCAACCACCAACTACAAACTCCTTCCCGGCCGTCCAAATCGCCAACCCGTCCGTCTACCTCCGTTGCGAGTCGTCCCACACAGTCGCCGGTCTCCGTCCGCCCGCGCCGATTTTTTTGCCGCCCGTTGCTGCGCCCTGAAAGAAGGAGGAGGTAGGAAATAGGTGGCTGGCCTTGAACCACCGCCCTTCTTCGCCACTTCCCAGCCGTTCGCCGTCGCCGTAATGTAATGGGTGCTGGTCCAAAGCCAACGCCGGACCGCTGCCGATTTGACCGAAAAAGTAGGGAGAGGTGGGGCGGCGTTTGTGGACAAGGGGATGGATTTGGACACGGGTTGATGGTTTTGGGGGAAGTACGGGATGGATGGTGAATTTAACATGATTTAGGGGTTTGTACAATGACATAAAAGTCCTTCTCATTCCATATATATAATTTAATTAATTTAAAAAAGAGAAAAAATCTGGTCCATACATATTATTAGATCTACGGCCTGGATTGGTCCCTAGGTTCGCATATATTGACGTGGGATATATATATATATATATATATATATATATATATTGTGAGCACTGGTGAAGAATCGCAAGGGACTGGAGTTCTTGAGGAAAACCCTAATCGGAAAACAGGGAAGACTCGATTTGGGAACGAAACTAGCGGTCAAAAGGAAGAAGAGCGTGGAGAATTTCGGGTGAGGACACGTAGAGATGCAAGGAGGCTGCAAGCTAAGTTGGACAAGAGGGGAAATTCCGTAAATTTAATTTATTGTTGATTAATTGACTTGTTTGTCTTTTATGAAACCAATTGAGATGTTTTGTGGAGTGGCCCCAAAAGTGTAAACAAAATTCCTTATTTAAAGGATATATGATATGAAGGAATGGAGTTTTTTTGGGAATTAATCTGCTTTCTCTCTCCTTTGATCTATCCTTTCTATTCTATTATCTTCCTCCTCAAGCCTCTTATATACATAGTTGCTACAAATTATCCAGACCCTAACAATTGGTATCCAGAGCCAATTCTGGGCATGGCAGAAATTACAAGATTTAAGGATTTACAAGAAGCACAAAAGAAAATTGACCAAACTCTTCAAATGGAAACCAAAAAAAGAGAATTAACAGAAATCAAAATACAGGAGCAACTAGCTACCACAAACAACGAGTTATAGGGACAGATCGCAGAGATCAGAACGGACATCAAGGAACAACTCTCAGGAATGAACAACAAGTATGATCAGCTAACAAAGATGCTTTCAGCCATCCAGATCCAGCTTCAAAACACAGTAACTGGAAGGAGACCCGCAGAAGAATCCATCCTGGGAGAACCACCCTCATACCCTGCATTGGAAGAAATTACCCACAGAAATCAGCAATTAGCAAGACAAAGAGAAACTGCACACACCCAGGTGATGAGCCTAATTCCCAAAATTGATTTTCCCCGTTTTGATGGTAGTAATGCAAGGGCATGGATATTGAGATGCAACAGCTATTTTAAGTTAATTCCTCACATACCAGACACCCAAAGAGTAAACCTAGGTATTATGCACTTGGAAGGAAAAGCAGCCTTGTGGTATCAAAATTGGGGCACCAAGATAGGAGATGTTTCATGGGCTCAGTTCATTGACCTAATATCTACCAGGTTTGAAGAGTTGAAGGAATCCAAAATTATTGCAGAATTCAATAAACTAGAATTTCATGGCAATTATGAAGATTATGTAGAAAGGTTTGAAGAAATTAAATCATGCATGATGATGGGAAACCATGGGCAGTTTTCTGAAGAATATTTCATTTCTAGCTTTGTAAGTGGGCTGAATGATGATTTACAGGCATTTATTACCATGTTTAACCCAAGTACCTTGCAGCAAACCATGGAGTTAGGAAGGAAACAACTGCTTACCCTTGATGCCATTACCAGGAAATTAAAAGGGCCACTAAGCTGAACCAAGGAAATTATCTACCAAATAAAGCTAAGGTTGAAGCACCCCAGGCCATACCTACCAGGGCAATAATTCCCCAAAGCAGTAGGGGACCAGTCAAACTGTTAACTACAAGTGAGATGGCTGCTAGGAGGGAAAAGGGGCTTTGCTACAACTGTGATGAGCAGTTTACCTATGGGCACATGTGTAAGAGCAGAGTCAACTATATGATCATGACTCAAGAAGAAGAAATCAGCTACACTCACTCACATAACAACTAGGAACCTATTGAGGAACCCACTGCAGTTTTGGAAGAAGTACAAATAACTCTAAATTCCATCTCAGGAGAGGTAGGGATCACCACTATGAGAATGGTGGGCTACTGTGGAGAGCATCAGCTACACATCCTCATTGATTCAGGGAGTACCTTAAGCTTTATGCAAGAAGAAACTGCAACTAGGTTGGGATGCAGGCTAGAAGTGGTAAAACCAGTCTTGGTTAAGGTAGCCAATGGCAACAAAATGTGAGCTCCCACATGACAGAAGGGTTCCAATGGAACATGCAGGGGCAAAAGTTTAGCTACCCAGTCAGGTTGTTAAAACATGAAGGATATGATTTGATTTTGGGAGATGATTGGCTCAAATCTTGTACCCCAATAGAGCTTGACTATGATAGGATGACTGTGACAGTAAATAATGGCCAGAGAAGGGTTAAACTGCAAGCACTAACATCATAAGCTGAACTTAAGATGATCACAGGTCCTACTCTATTCAAGTTGTTACATGAAGATGCAGGGGAGGAAATTCAAGAAGCTTACTGGGTAGTACTACAGAAACCTGATCAAGAAGACAATCCTTTGTTCAGTGATTTGCTGGAACAGTTCTCTGATGTGTTTGAAGAACCTAAAGGATTACCCCCCACCAGGGAGATTGAGCATCAGATCATATTGAAACCTAACAGCTCACCCAGGTACCAATATCCCTATAGAACCACACATGAGCATAAGGATGAAATATAGAGGATTGTTAAGGAGATGCTGGAAATAGGGATATATGAAAACAGCAGGAGCCCATTTGCCTTACCAGTTATTTTGGTTAAGAAAAAAGATTCCACATGAAGGATGTGTGTGGATTACAGGTACTTAAATCAACTGACCATTAAACATGACTATCCTATACCTGTGATTGATAAATTGTTGGATGAATTGCATGGGGCAAGGTATTTCTCAAAAATTGATCTAAGGTCAGGGTATTTCCAGATCCTCATGAAGCCTGAACACAAGTTTCTCACTACCATTAGGACTCACCATGGTCACTATGAATTCTTGGTTATGCCCTTTGGGTTGTGCAATGCACCTGCTACCTTTCAATCCTTGATGAATCGGGTTTTTAGCAGCTACCTAAGGAAGTTAGTTTTGGTGTTTTTTGATGATATCCTAGTCTACAACTCAGAATTGGAAAATCATAGGGTCCATCTAGAACAGGTACTCCAGAAGTTGAGGGAGAACAAGTTATATGCCAAAAGGAGCAAATGCAGTTTTGAAATACTGGAAGTAGAATATCTAGGTCATATAATATCCCAGCAGGGGGTATCAACTGACCCTGACAAGATAAGTAGCATGGTACAATGGCCAGTACCCACAAACATCAAACAGTTGAGGGGATTTTTGGGCTTAACTGGTTATTACAGGAAGTTTTTAAGGGGATATGGGGTACTAAGAAGACCCCTCACTCAGCTGCTAAAGAGGGAAAGTTTGGTTGGGGAGAACAGGAGGAGCTTTTCTTTAACAAACTCAAAGAAGAAATGGTTAAAGCCCCAGTGTTGGCACTACCAGATTTCAAGAAGGCATTCATCCTTGAAACAGATGCCAGTGGTACAGGTGTAGGAGCAGTGCTAATGCAAGAAGGCAGGCCTATTTCCTACATGAATAAGACCCTATGCCCAAGGAATCAAGCCTTGTCTGTGTATGAAAGAGAATTTTTAGCTGTGCTAATGGCCATACAGAAATGGAAGCACTATCTACAAGGTAGTAGTTTTATCATAAGAACTTTCTCAGCTGGTGATGTGGCTCAGATATTCCTAGACACAGTCTATAAGCTTCATGGCTTGCCAGTTAGTATGGTAACTGACAGAGATAAGATTTTCACCAGTAATTTCTGGCAAGGGCTGTTTAAGGCAATGGGGGTAAGTCTAGACATGACTTCACCTTACCATCCGCAGTCTGATGGGCAGAGTGAGAGATCGAATCAGAGTTTGGAGTGCTATTTGAGATGTATGGTTCACAAAATTCCTAAGCAATGGGCTAGATGGATCCCTTTGGCTGTGTTCTGGTATAATAAAAATTTTCACACAGGTTTAAAGCTCACACCTTTCCAATCTCTCTATGGTTACCCACCCCCACTCTACAGTGTGAAGCCATATTTGGACACAGATAATACAGATGTGCAAACTAGCATGCAGGAAAGACAGTACATAACTGAAGTGATCAGGGAGAATTTGATGCGTGCACAACAAAAAATGAAAACGTATGCAGACAAACACAGAAAAGATAGGTTATTCAACGTTGGGGAATACGTTTTCTTAAAATTACAGCCGTTCAGACAAAATCCAGTGGTGGTTAGGAGGAACCTCAAACTGGCATCAAGGTACTACGGACCCTACAAGGTAATTGAGAAGGTAGGGAAGGTAGCGTACAAATTGCAATTAACTGAAACCTCGAAGATTCATCCTGTGTTTCATGTATCAATGCTCAAGGTTAGGACTAAGCAAGGTACATTTGTGTCCGCCGAACTTCCAGCTACTGATTCTGGAGGGCACTTAAAACTCCAACCCCACTCCGTACTCGATAACCGTGAAATTCGCCGTTGGGGAGAGAGGGTGCCACAGCTCCTTGTTCGCTGGGATGATTCTGAACCGCCGACTGCGACTTGGGAGGATTTGAGCTATATTCGCCGCAAGTTTCCATCTTTTGATCCTCGTGGACGAGAATCCCAAAAAGGCGGGGGTATTTTTGTGAGCACTGGTAAAGAATCGCAAAGGAATTGAGTTCTTGAGGAAAACCCTAATTGGAAAATGGGGAAGACTCAATTTGAGAACGAAACTAGCGGTCAAAAGGAAGAAGAGCGTGGAGAATTTCGGGTGAGGACACATTGAGATGCAAGGAGGCTGCAAGCCGAGTTGGACAAGAGGGGCAATTCCGTAAATCTAATTTATTGTTGATTAATTGACTTGTTTGTCTTTTATGAAACCAATTGAGATATTTTGTGGAGTGGTCCCAAAAGTGTAAACAAAATTCCTTATTTAACGTATGATATGAAAAAATGGAGTTTTTTGGGGAATTAATCTGCTTTCTCTCTCCTTTGCTCTATCCTTTCTATTCTATCATCTTCCTCCTCAAGCCTCTTATATACATAATTGCTACAAATTATCCAGACCCTAACAATATATATATATATATATATATATATATATATATATATATATATATAGGGGTGAGTTTACATGTAAACCAATCCATGTGTGTGAACTAGGAACCTGCTAAATTACATAGTATGTGATGCTATTTATGAATCATGTACATGCTAATAAGATAATAGTAAAAATCAAGGGAACATAAAAATAGCAATGTGAAAATATAAATAATATTTTGCATTATTTATATAATATATATATATATATAATATGTATATATATATATATATATATATATATATATATAATATTTTGTAATTGATATTATTTTTTTAAATTTTATTTTATTTTTTCTAGATTTTATTTTATTTTTAGATTTATTTAATAATTTTATATGATCTAATTATGAAGATTTTAAGTTAATTTAACTTATTTTATGATTTTTCTCTTTAATTTTATCCGATAATTGAATTTTTGTTTTGTTTCATATTTATTAAATAATATTTATAATTTAGTTAAAGTTCTTATATTTTTATCTATATGATTTTATTAATATCTTTAATTTTATTTTACAGCATTTGAAAATATTTATGTTTTATTGCTTATTTGGGTTTTTCAAATTTATTAACTAATTGTTTAATTTATTTATACATTTATTTTAATATTTTTATTTTTTATATTTTATTCAGTTTTTTTATAATATTTTTATTTGTCACAGATTTTATATATAATTATACATAATTATTCTATATATTTAATATTTTATTTACATAAATCATAATCTCCAAAAAAATATTACATAAATAATTATATAAAAATAAATATGAATTGATATAAATAGTAAGTAAAATGAGCGGGAAAATTTTGGAAAACATATTTAGAAACGCTAGCCTTTATATATATATATATATATATATATATATATATATATATATATATTATATATATATATATATATATATATATATATATATATATATATATATATATATATATATAGGATTGGGTTCAAATGAGAACCCCGTCATTATATGTGAACCTAGGAACTAATCTTGGCCTTAGATCTAATAATGTGTGTGGACCAGATTTTTTCTATTTTTTTAATTTCATTAAATTAATTATATGGTAGAAAATGGTGTTTATGTAATTTTACATAAACCTCTGAATCAATTTAATCCCAAAATCAATTCTGTCAATCCTATTCCGTCTCTTCCCCGTCCCCAAACCCTATCTCTTCCCCAAATCCATACTCACCCCTTCCACCAAGTTAGCCGCCGCACGGCCCTCACGAACCCCTGCGTATCCTCCCCAACGGACACCATCACCGAGTCCTTCATGGCCGCCGCGCGGCGAGTGCTGTTCCCCGCCGATTGAAGTCGTCGCCTTTGACACGCCGCCCACATTCGCCGGAAGAGACGCCGAATGCCATCACCGCTGGAGCCGTCGCCATCGCCGTCTGTTCGCCGAGCCCGCGGATCGCCGATTTCTGAACTCGGGAAATCTGGGGCAACGCCGTTTGGGTTTTGGACTACTGGCAGTGGAGGTTTTGGGACTTGGGCCGGTGGCAGCGGCTCCGGCGGCAGCTGTGGGGCGTCGGCAAGGCGGGCTCGGGCCGGTTCTCGTGGGTTGGTGTTGGGTTCCGGTCAGGCGATGTTGAGGTGCCTCTGGTGGTGGTTTGAATCTCTGAAATTGATGTTTGATGTGGGTGACTTTGAAAACCTAAAATTTTCGTGTTAGTTGGTTTTTATCAATTTTCTGATCAACTTTAAACTCCTTGCATGTAGTGATTGAGTTGTGTTTTATGTGTGTTTAATGGCTGCGGAAAGGTAAAATCAATTTTGTCCTCAAAGTTGTTTTCTGATGAATTTATAAATTAGTATCATGGTGGGACTTTATAATTATTCCAGCTGCTATGTCATGTTACTTTTGGAGTGAAATATTGTTCCTTGTTTATATGTGTAATCGAATTAGAGTATGGTGTGATAAGTTATGAATTAGTAAGCGGTAACTGGAGTGATTGAGAACATACCTTTGTAAATTTCCGGTGGACACAAGATTAAGGTAAATGGTTTATTTATTTTATTTTCTCCTTTTTATTATTATTATTATTATTTTTCCTGTCAATTCAGAGGAGCTGACTTGAGTAGAAACTAACTTAATTGATTTTGAATTAGTTGAGTCTGCAGGTGGTGTTGCCTGTCTACAGGCCCCAGTTTAGTTGTGGCTTTTATGGAGTGCCCGAGTTTGGTTCGTGTTTGGCAGAGAAGGGCTGAGATGGTGGCTATTTTGTGGCGGCGATAATGGTGGTTTCTCGTTTGGGCCGAGATTTATTCGCATTCAACTTAGGTTGCCGCGGATCGTTGTTGAAGATTTGAGTTTCATTTCAAAATTTTGAATTTGTAGTTTATAGACGAAATTTGCGATACTTTTTGTATACAATCGTAGTGTTTTTTTTTCTTAATCTATTGTGCTTTCTAAAGAACAATGTAGTGCTCTTTGTAAACGTTGATATATGTCCAAAATACCCTTTTTAATTAATTAATGCTTTTTTTTACATTATTACCATGCTGACATGTCATGATCTCAACCATCAAGATTATCCAATCTAATGGTCAAGATGAGTCCCTAGGTTCACATATAATGACGGATTCTCATTTGAACCCAACCCTATATATATATATATATATATATATATATATATATTCCACTGCCTTTATTCTATTTATCATTCATTTTGGTTTCAAATCACATGGAAGAATTCTCAATATAAGGTAAGATCACGATTCTTAATTTAAGATTATATTGAGTAAACGAAAACTCACTATTACTATTATCTTGGTACCTTATATTTTCTCCAATCAACCATTCTTTTAAAAAATCAATTTTATGGTTGAAGCTAAGAGATATGTTTGGCGGACAAATCTAATAAGCTAGGCTGATAGCTGATAAGTTAGTTGAGAGCTGATAGTTTGATGACTGATAAGCTGAAGAGCTAGCTGATCTTAATAAAAGCGACAAATTTAGTTGATAAGCTGGCCTAAAATTACAAAAGTACATGTTTAAAAATAGTAGTGTTAATGCTATTTTATTTATTTTTATATAATATTAGCATTGTAAATTTAATTATTTATTGATTCCATTACAAAAATTGCGCGTGTATATATATATATATATATATATATATATATATATAATATATATATATCGATCCGCGGCAACCTAAGTTTTAATGCGAATAAACCTTCGCCCAAACGAA
>BMAC01001060.1:56768-76735 GCA_014905375.1 Phtheirospermum japonicum | reverse complement strand
GGTGGCTATTTTGTGGCGGCGATAATGGTGGTTTTTCGTTTGGGCCGAGGTTTATTCGCATTAAACTTAGGTTGCCGCGGATCGGGCTCGGCGAACGGCGGAAGTAGGGTCGTTGGGTGGTGGCGATTTGGATTGTCGGGGTTGATTCGGATGGCTGCGATGGTGAAACTCGGCGGCGATGTTGGCCGATTATTTTCTCATTCAAAAAAGCAGTGTTTAGTATAGTTACAAAAGCACCGTAACAATATAAGAAAAAGCACTCCAAATATTGCACAGTGCAATTATGTCCAGATTCATTGTGCTTTTTATACAGTACTATAGTGCTAAAATCAGTCATGTGCGATGCTTTTACTATTCAGTTTTTTTAATTTAATTATATATTTTTTTACGTTTTAAAACATGCAATATGTATCTTAAATTTTAGATCTTGAGAATGTGATTAATTTGATATATATTTCATTCAAAACGAATAAAAATTGAAAAAGTTATGGTTTGTTGAAGATTTGAGTTTTATTTCAAAATTTTGAATTTGTAGTTTATAGACGAAATTTGCGATACTTTTTGTATACAATCGTAGTGTTTTTTTTTCTTAATCTATTGTGCTTTCTAAAGAACAATGTAGTGCTCTTTGTAAACGTTGATATATGTCCAAAATACCCTTTTTAATTAATTAATGCTTTTTTTTACATTATTACCATGCTGACATGTCATGATCTCAACCATCAAGATTATCCAATCTAATGGTCAAGATGAGTCCCTAGGTTCACATATAATGACGGATTCTCATTTGAACCCAACCCTATATATATATATATTATATATATATATATATTTCCTTGTAATAGTTTTCAATAATTACACAATACTTTTTTTAACGGATTGGAAAGAGATTTTTTTTTTCCATTATACGCCAGTTTATAGTCAAGCTAATAATAATAATAATAATAATAATTGCACAATGCTAAAATAATTCTTAAATATTCACCTAAAAGTTAATAGAGTTGTGAAATTAAAAATAAAATAGATACCAAATGAAATTATAGTGTAGTTTTCTAAAAAGAATAATAGGCTTAAAATAGAATACAATAAAAAGGTTCCATGAGTTTATTTGAAACGCTTGTAATAGTAGCATCTGAGATAAACTCACACTTCTCAAATAAGCTCATACAACCAAATAAGGCTTATTTAAATACAGAGAGCTTATAAGTCCTCTAAATAAGACATAAGCTAGCTTATTATGCTTACCAAATATACACTAAGTTTGATAAATAAGAATTTATGGTAAAGCGTACAAAATCTATGGTAAATAAGACTTGTAATTCAACGGCTCTAATCTAGATGTAGACAAGGAAAAGCTAATTATCCGATGACTTAATTACTAATGCATCCATATAATTCAAGAAGTTAATGCATCAAATTGACTAAAAACTCAACTAAAAGGACGACACGATAACGTTGAGATAAGAGATTTAGATTAGCTTCCGAACACCTAGAAGTAACGAGTTGACCTCCATGTACGTCACCCATCCATGCCTCGGCCAAAGTCTATCCCTGCTCAAACCGCCAAGTCGTCACCCGACTAGCCCAGTCATCTATACACCTCTTTAACAAAACAATCTAAGAAATAAAAATAAAAATAAGAACTCAACTTGTACAAGGTTTTCTCTTCTTGTACTTATTCTTTCTTTTTATTTTTTTTTTATTTTTTTTTTAAATAAGTACCCATAAAGATGAGGTACCAAATGAGAATAATATACATAAATCACAAACGAGAGTTCATTGACTCCAACCTTACGTTGCTATGTGCAACTGATAACATCTTTTCAAATTCAACACATGGAGTATTAACGTCTCCAAAATAAAAATAAAATTTACATAAAATCCTATAGAGGGTATCGGGAAACGGAGCTAGTAGAGAGTATTCGACTCTTAAGAACGAAACATGAATAGAACAAGAGACATGATACTTCATAGATTATTTACACTTCATTCCCCACAATTACACTATTGTTCGAAAGGAAGTCTAAATATCCTAACCAAAGCATCTAACCACGTCACTTCGTCAAGGTTCCAATCAATAACAATACACACAACTCAAATCAACCACAAGCAAGCATACAAACAATTACCAACCAAAGGACAACCCCCCCACACTTAGCTCATACAATGACCACATTGTATAAAATGAAAAATTAAGCAAAGGAAGAGAAAGAGAGACGTCCCTGAATTCATGCTTGTGATAAAGAGTCGATGTCAAAAACCATCCACGGGTCTTAAAAATGAAGGGAACCTGAAACACACAACAAACAACAAACACACAAATTACAATAAGTCGAAAGACTTGGGTTGCCTCCCAAGAAGCGCTTGTTTAACGTTACTGAGCTTGGCGAAGCCTCCCCTTTATGCCAAATAGGGGTCAACGAGAGTCACAATCTCCTTTTCTTGAAGCAATTTCGACTAGAAAACTCTCTTTGGTTGTCTCATTTACCAAACGCACGGATCCATATGGGAAAACTTCGGTAACAAGGAATGGGCCACTCCAACGTGATTTGAGKTTTCRGGGAAATAAACGGAGGCGAGAATTAAACAACAATACTTGCATGCCAACTCGGATATCTTTGTGAACAATCTTCTTGTCGTGATAAGCCTTAACCTTCTTTTTGTAGATGTCCGCGTTGTCATAAGCCTCATTTCGAATTTCATCAAGTTCCTCCAATTGCAGTCCTCGCTGATTACCAGCTTGTACCAAGTCAAAATTCACTGCACGAATCGCCCAATAGGCCCGATGCTCCATTTCCACCGGAAGACGACAAGCTTTACCAAAAACCATTCGATAAGGGCTGGTTCCCAAAACATTTTTGTACGCCATTCGGTAAGCCCATAAAGCATCAACAAGCTTGGTCGACTAATCCTTGCGACTCGGCTGAACGGTTTTTTCCAGAATCGCTTTGATTTGTTTATTACTCATCTCCACTTGACCCGACGTTTGTGGATGATATGCCGTGGCCACCTTGTGCTTCACCCCATACTTTGCCATCAACTTCTCAAAAGATCGGTTACAAAAATGTGCACCCCCATCACTAATGATCGCCCGCGGAAATCCAAACCTACCAAAAATATGCTCTTGAATGAACTTGAGCACTACTCTTGCATCACACGTTCTCGTGGGAATAGCCTCGACCCACTTGGACACATAGTCAACGGCAACCAAAATGTATTCATATCCGAATGATGCCGGAAATGGCCCCATAAAATCGATGCCCCACACATCGAAAATTTCCACGACTAAATTGCTTGTTTGTTTGCGGCATCTCGTCACGTTTGTCAATATATCCCAAGCGCTGGCATCGATCACATGTCTTAGTGAACTCATGTGCATCTCAAAACAACCTAGGCCAATAAAACCCGGATTGGAGGACCTTATAAGCTGTTTTTTGACCTCCAAAATGCCCTCCGCACTGCTGATTATGACAAAACGAAAGAATGCTCTTTTGTTCCTCCTCAGGGATACATCGTCGAATAAGTCCATCCTTCCCGAACTGAAACAGGAACAGGTCATCCCAAAAGTAATCCCTYCACTTAGAAAGAAATCTCTTCCTCTCTTGGAAGGATAATTTGGCACTCAAGTAGCCATAAGCAAGAAAGTTAACAATATCGGCAAACCATGGAGTATTAAACGAAGAAATAGCACATGTTAACTCATATGGAAAAACATCATTCAAACAACCAAATTCACACACTCCCTCTCTATCTAGTCGGGACAAATGCTCCGCAACCACATTTTCACAACCTTTACGATCTTTTATTTCAACATCAAACTCTTGTAACAAAAGTATCCAACGAATCAAACGCGGCTTGCTTTGTGTTTTATTAAAAAGATAATGAAGAGCTGCGTGATCACTATGGACGACCACTTTTGAACCAATAATATAGGATCGAAACTTTTCCAAAGAAAATACCACAGCCAAAAGTTCTTTTTCGGTGGTTGTATAGTTCCTTTGAGCCTCGTTTAACATAAGACTCGAGTAATAAATGACTCGAAGGAGACTATCCACACGTTGACCCAAAACGGCCCCCACGGCGTCATTTGACGCATCACACATAATTTCAAAGGGAAGGGACCAGTTTGGGGCAACGACCACCGGAGCCGTGGTTAACTTTTTCTTAAGCAAATTGAAAGCATTTAAGCATGATTCGTCAAAAACAAATGGAACATCACTACTTAACAAATGACAAAGCGGGCGACTAATTTTGGAAAAATCCTTAATAAATCGCCGGTAGAAGCCCGCATGTCCAAAAAAACTACGAATACCCTTAACATTCATGGGAGGTGGTAAACTTTCAATAACATCAACTTTGGCCTTATCGACCTCCAAACCATGACTCGACACGACATGGCCAAGTACAATACCACTTTTAACCATGAAATGACTTTTTTCCCAACTTAATGTTAAATAACTATCTACACATCGTTCAAGCACTTTAGACAAATCCTCAAGACATAAATCAAAAGAAGAGCCAAATACTAAAAAGTCATCCATGAATACCTCGAGATAGTCATCTATCATGTCCGTGAAGATGGAAAGCATGCATCGTTGGAAAGTCGTCGGTGCGTTGCATAGTCCAAAAGGCATCCTCCGGAAAGCGAAGGTTCCAAAAGGGCAAGTAAACGTCGTCTTCTTTTGATCTTCCGGCGCTATGGCAACTTGATAATACCCGGACAACCCATCGAGAAAACAATAGTATTGGTGTCCGGCCAACTTATCAAGTAACTGGTCAATGAAGGGTAGTGGGAAATGATCTTTTCGTGTGGCGACATTTAACTTTCGGAAGTCGATACACATCCGCCATCCCGTAGTCAATCGTGTCGGTACAATTTCCCCTTTGTCATTCTCGATGATCATAATCCCGCCCTTTTTTGGAACAACATGGACGGGGCTCACCCATTCGCTATCGGGTGCAYRYAAMATGATCCCTTCGTCGATCAACTTAAAAATCTCCTTCTTCACAACCTCCATCAAAGTAGGGTTTAAACGGCGCCAAATTTTGAATCAAACTTTTTCGCTTTTAGAATTAATGAAAAGCTCGTCCGCAAGAGAACGGAGCTGTTGTATGCGATAAGCTGATCCGAGTCGAATCACGAGGAATTGCAATCGGCGTCGATAAATGTTTGTTCACAATTTTTATAATTAAACACACAATCCATTTCAGTTCAAGGGTTCTACAACTACGAATTCAAAAATGAGCATGCAATTATTAAAAACCTAATTAACTAATTAAACCTAATTGGAAGCATGGAAATTCAGATATTTAAAAACGAGAAGCATCATCATCAAACTAGTAAATTGAAAACACTTGTATTACTAAATAACATAATCGAACTAACAATCTAATAAAGGAAAATACAACTTATGAAAGTTAAATCCAAAGCCAAACTACTAGAATAGAAAGTACAACTTATAGTTCATGAAAATCTGCAGCAAATGTTCAAGCTTCAACAATAAACGATGACAAGCAACGATGGTAAGCGTAGAAATGAGCTTTCGATGTAATCTTCGAACGAAATCTTCAAATATGATGTAAACTGAAAGGGGAATATATTTCTAAGTGATAAGGACCTTGCCCCCTCGAAGTCTGCCCTTGCAAATGGAAAATCAGCCGGTTTTTATAGATTTCTTCAAAAATAACCGCTCAACCGCCGGAGCGTCGACGGTGCGTCAGTTGACGTGAGCCAGGTGCACGCGTTGACTAGGCAGAGCGTCGACTGACGGGGTTAAGATCGACGCTTCAGAGCATTTGCGTCGACGGTGCGTCAATCGATGCGGGCGTAGGCGTCAACAGTGCGTCAACCGACGGGCCTAAGATCGACGCTTTAGAGCATTTGCGTCGACGGTGCATCAGTCGACGCGGGCGTAGCGTCGACAGTGCGTCGATGGTGCGTCATTCGACGCACCTGCATGGCTTTGGCTCGTCGCTCGTCCCGTTTTCCTCGTTTTGAGCTGAGATATTAACATTAAACAAAGTTAGATTTATTTCATACAAAATAAAGTAAAAACACATTAAATACCATAAGAAATGAAAAACATAAAAAAGGAAGAAAAACGATAAAACGATAAACTTAAAACACATAAAAGCACACAACATACGATGCAAAAACACACGAAAATCACATAAAAATATGTACAAATCAATCGCCGCAAAAGCTGAAACCCCATTCCTACAATCAGTGTGGTTATCATATCAACTCTATTTGTTAAATCTGTTGATACCTTGCTGAGGTGTCAACTCCTTATGCCCCTATTTTCCATGTGTCATTTTCTAAATAATCGAAAAGCTGATGTGTCATTTTGTTAAAAAAAAAACTCTATTATTTGCTTCCTTTTATAGTTTTTTGTCTGGGGTATAAAATAGAACTTTTTTCCTTATTCTTTTCAAGTCTCATTAACTAATAAAATTCCCGTCTCTCAACCTAATCTATCGCCGTTCTTGCTGTTCTAAACTTTATCTAAGCAGAGGTAAGGAAAATTTCGTCTCTCAACCCTAATCTACTGCCATTCTTGCTGTTCTACAAATTTGGGTAGCAACCCAAATCTATCACCATTCTTACATTTATTCCACGAAGTTGGGTAGTCAACACCTAGCAATCTGTTGAATCCAATCTTGAACGATGATTTTGCTGCCGAGTTTTTTTAAAGTTGTGATTTTTCCAATTAATCACTCCATGGTTAGTTTTCCGATTCATGATCTCACAATTTTCTTTATTATTTTTCGAAATAAATCTATTTTCTTAATATAACCTCGAATGAATTGTGGCCCGGTTTTGGTTGATTTCGAGTGACTCGTATTTCTAAGATTTAGATCTGTTGAAGCATCGATTTGGAATCTTCTGAATTGTGGGCAGATTAATTGATTTGTAATGGATTTATAAAATATTTCATCGTTTTTTCCTTCTTACAGATCTGTGCAAATTAAAGAATGGATTTATGAGAGTGTTTCTAAAACGGGCGATAATGAGAATGTTACAGATCTGTGCAGATCTGTGGTCTCACTGTGTTTTTATGATCTGTGCATTTTGAGCAGGCATATCTCGCGTTTGGATATCTAAATGTTATTTTCAACTGCTTTGATGTATCAACTGCTTCGTTTTGTCTTTTTTCAAAATATGTATGTTTATGAACGACTCTGTGTCATCTACATTATTTTAGTAGATTATCTTTTCAATTGTTCATTTCTAAATGTTATTTTCAACTGCTTTGATGTATCAACTGCTTCGTTTTGCCTTCTTTCATAATATGTATGTTCATCAACGACTCTGTGTCATATACATTATTTTAGGAGATTATCTTTTCAATTGTATATCTAAATGTTATTTTCAACTGCTTTCATGTATCAAATTCAGTGTTTTGTCTTTTTTCATAATATGTATGTTCATGACACGCTCTGTCTCATATACATTATCTAAGCATATTTTATTTTCAATTGTTTTTCCGAATCAATACTATGGCAAATTTATTTTATTTTTACAGTTGCTTCCTCTGATGATTGGGTCATTGATTCGGAAATGTGGTCATGAATGGTATACTTTGCGGAATGCACGAGGATGTACCTGGGATGTTTTTGTAAACATTGAAGATGATAAGTTCAGTGATATATGCATGTTCTTTTTTGAATCCAAGGGATAAACTCCCCTTATTTTTGTAAATGTAAGTTCACATGTATCTTCTAATTATTTCATATTTTATTAACAGGTTTATCTCCAAGATGGATGGTGTAAATTTGAGCAAGATAATAACATTGAGTTCGGGTGGTTTATAGTTTTTCGAAATTTTGAGGAACAAGTACTCGATGTTGTTATTATTGATCTTTCGCTTACTGAGAAATTTCAGATATGTGGAGTGAATTCTGATGATATGCATATGGATGTTCCTCAGTTCAGTTTCAAATTAACCAAAACGAACATCGAGCGTGGACGTATTGTATGAACTTGATCATACAATTATGTGTTTGTTATAGTGTTTATTCATCGTTTCCTTCAGTCTTACAAAAATTATTTTTTGTACAGGTCAGTCCAAGTTCTTTCTGGGTTACTAACATTGTTGCTTCGAATTGGGATGCAGCAGCGAGGGCAGGCATCTGGTATCATAATCATCACTGGATTGTTGATGTACACAAAGAATCCAATAGAGTGTACCTTCAAAACGATTGTCGAGATTTTATAACTTTTCTCAATCTCAAGCTAAAAACCGAGCTCCAATTTAATCTTCTTCAATTACCTGGAATTGTGTTCGAGCTTCGATTGGTGTAGTTGTTTTTTTAGTTTGATGTCTTTATCGGAACATTTATTATTATGTATTCGACTTCTTTGATTGCGTTCAATGATTAATATCATCTGTCTGATATCTAACATGTGTAGATCATGTTATTTTGTACAATTTGGTATGTGGCAGTTACTTGCTTCAGTTCAGTTTTTTTACATTATTATGCATAGCTACATAATCAGTTTGAATACATTATTACGGAAATACGTCTATATATTTTAAGCAAAAGATCAGTCAATCAGTAATTGATGGTCAATCACTTACTAAGAAATGAA
The DNA here is from genome assembly GCA_014905375.1 of Phtheirospermum japonicum. Lineage (NCBI taxonomy): Eukaryota > Viridiplantae > Streptophyta > Magnoliopsida > Lamiales > Orobanchaceae > Phtheirospermum > Phtheirospermum japonicum. The sequence continues at coordinate 68,142 of BMAC01001060.1, read as the reverse complement.
TTCAGAAGACTGAGACAAAAAATTTCCCATATCTACAGATTCAGTTTTGATACATTATTATGGTTTTACTGCTATATATTTTAATTCAAAGATCAAAATGGCACTAATTGATTGTTAATCAATCTTTAATAAATAAGATCGGAAGTTGACAATTCAAATATTCTCATAGCTACATAACCTATTTTAATACATTATTATGGTATTACTATATATTTTAAGCGAGAGATTAGTGAAACAAACGGTAGATTGTCACTCAATCTTAATTTACCAAGTATAATTGATGATTGGTAATAATTGATAATTAGGCTTAATGTGCCAACAAGAAGATTCTCGGTATGCCAGTAAAATCCCTATCATAACGGATCCCTATCTAAGTTATATTTATTTCCATCCCTAAAACCCCTGTCATATTTGATTCCTAAAGTTAAGGGATCCGTTCCATTTAAAAAAACGTTTTCTATATTCTTTCATAACTAAAATTAGCTTAACACAAGCTTAATGGATCTTCATGAAAATCATGTTGTTTTCAGAACTGAAAACCTCATTGAAATTAATTGATAATCAAATTTTTCGAAATTAATTTCCATTTTCATAAAATGTTTCACCAATTTATTTAACCGTTAGAGGTTTAGAATTTAATTAATTAAAATATACGGTTTCTTAAATTAGCGCAAAGATTTTCTCAAAATAACCTCTATATAAGTAGCTGCTACGTTCATTCTCTCTACAATTTATTTGCACCATTAGCTAATATTCATTTCCAAATAATATTAAATTAGTTATAATACTTTCAGACATGGATACTCAAGCTGATTTCCCTAATCAGCCGTTTGCATTGTAAGAAGCAAGAAAATTGGTATATGTATTTCTTATAAATATGTAAAAACACGTATATACTTTATTATTATGCTATTATTGATTATGTATTTCTTATATTTTTTTGTACATTTAATTATTAGTGTGTGTAGTTTAATATTAAGATTATGAATCATTTAATACGTATTATTTGTTCTTCCAGAGGTTTTCTCCAGCAACTAATCAGAATTTTTGTGGAAATATTACATCGAACAGAATGTTGGTTAGATTATCCAAACTAACTTAAATTTAAAATGTATTTCTTACAGTTACTATAAAATTGTTTTATGATTTTTTAATTTATAATTTTAATTTTTTTGCAGTATGTTCCAAGCTACATCTCATCCTACTTTTGAGCAGATCTGCCTGTTTTTGTCCAATTACGTAATTGGCATGGATACACATGGTCTGTAAAGATGTGTACTATTGATGGGTTGGTGTATCTCAAAGATGGTCTCGATAGAGTTATTCGATCTAATAATATACATGCGGATCATAATATAGTTTTAAAGTATAGTGGAAACTTGGTTTTTGACGTGAAAATCTTTACCAATGATTCGATTGGGAAAATGTCCTACTTTAATTATAAAAAGTATGAGATAAATAGTGTTGGACTTCCAACGTTTGAGGTTTTAATACAGTCTATCCATATAGATAATGCATACTTGGTGAGTTCGAATTCCCTTCTTTTTATCAAACGTTAAATCCTAACACTAACGAATTCAAATATATTTTTAATATTCCCATCGTTTAATCATTTGTTATTTTTCTTATTTTTTACAGCCTATTCCACTGGACTTCTACAACCAGTACATGAAAAATACGTCTCTGGACCTGAACAATTATGCCAATATTTATTTTGTGTCTACCGAGTGGATGGTTAGATTGGATTACGACGAAGATACACCCTCATTTGGAGCCGACTTTGATAAATTTATTGACGGCACTTTATTGGAAGTTGGGGAGTGTTGTGTGTTTGCAATTTATAGCCCACCAGATGATAGTTCAAAATTTTATTTCAATGTAGATTTCAAGTAAATTATTTGTTTACTATTTCTCTTGGCATTAATATTTTTGTTTGAACTATTTTTTGTTTAATAAATAAGATTTTTGGTAAATTTAATATATTTTTTTCAATATTTAATTAAATCTCGATTTTGGAATGAAATTTTTGTTCAATACCGCACAAATTATTCTCTCCTCCCAAAGTAACCAACTATATCCGAAAAATATTCTAATACAATACAATTACACAAAATGTATCCAAAATACACACATTAGAGTATTAGTTAATTAGGAGGATACATCAAATTATAATTGTATTTTCAATATAGTTATCTAAATAATATTCCAATAATTTCAAACATCGTCGGACATTAAAATTGGGTTCATAGACTTTGATGTCTGGCGCTTTTCCACCTTTAGCATCCGGTTGATTATAAATTAGACAATTAACTTCTAACATCAATTTCACCATGAACCTTCCAGAATTGGTTGTTTTGTCACTATTCAAAAACTAATACTAAATTCCTGGAAACTAAATATTAAATATCACTATGTTTATATATATATAAGTAAATTCTTAACTTTTATTATCTATAGATATCAAATATTCTATATGAGAATGAAGGAATCATACTAAAAATCAAGTTGTAGTATGAAAATGATTACTAAATTCCGAAGCTAATTGAATGATTATCTTGCGTATATCTACAAAAATATTCAATCAATTGGTTTTATATATAATATTGTCTTCAAACTTTTTGAGGACATAAAATAGGAGATACTTACCAAATATCAAATATTTACATATACTTAATTCAAATTATTGATATTACCAGAGTATGTGGGGTTTTATATAATATATTATATAAACCGGATAATTATGGATTTTGCGTGGAATCCTATATCAATATTAGTTTATTTATTTTTGAATTATTAATATACAACATTAATTTACTAAATTATGTTTTATACATACTAATTAGATTCTTGGTCAATAAATTGTTTATTTCGAATTTGGTAATACATAATGTATGCATAATATCTTTGTATCGATATTAATAATGTATTGTTATTGACTATGTATTAATATCTACGTAATATCCAGTATATTTGCAGGATCCTTAGCAATCAAGATTGTTTTTTAGATTTGACAATTCCTGATAACGACAAAGGAGGTATCAATAATAAATATTATACATTACAAAAATAAAAATTTGAGAATCCATATTTTAATACTCCTATAAAACACTGAATATATTACTATCTAATCGAATCCCTATTATTACATATTCATTATTTGTATTTTCCTTAATATGTGCTACAAAACATTCCTAAATAATGAACATTCTATGTACTAATGAATTTGTCAACAAGCTACTATTAACAAATATTTTATTTACCAATTACAGCTCTGAATATGAATATATGATTGCACACCAAAGCTGATGACAGAATATTTATTTCATCTCTATAAATATCTATATAATCACTCTATTCATACAAGCAAAATTAAGGAATTCTTTTTGTCTGGAATTACACATACCAATATTCTATAGCTTATGGATCCAAAAACCCATCCCCACTTTGAAATAAATCAAAGAATTTGTGTTGAATATTCACTGAGCACAGTTTGGTATGTTCTTTTGATTCGCTTTACAATATTTCGTTATATTACATGACGTTATGCAGAAATTAATTCAGTGATATATATTACACTACATATGAAAGCTGATTTCGAATGTTCTGTTTTATTTTTTTATTTTTATTTTTTAATAATTCTCTTTTATCATCATATATATTATCAGAAATTTTCTTGCCCATGCAATAAATTATTTATCCAGAAATACTCAACCTCGAATAGATTGGTTAGTATTTTTTACGTTATCATCTACTCTTTTTTTATTTAATTTTTCTAAGATGCACTCCCTGTATACTTCGATCTAAGAAATTGGCGTGGAGATTCATGGCCAGTTCAAATGAGCAAGATTGACGACAAAAAGTCGAATTCACCGTCGGTTTGGATCTATTTACACGACATAATAATATTAAACTCGGTGATCAAATGGTCCTTATTTACCGTGGTGGTTTGATATTCGATGTGGTGATTTTTTCCCAATCGGGCATTAAAAGAAATTCAAAAATATCTCGACTTTCGATGAATTATATTTGGATTATGGGAACGTTTCATTTCCATCATTCCAAATATCTATTGGAAAGAATCATGTTGAAATTTTTTTTTTGGTGAGTGACCTCATATTTTTAACTTTTCTAGATGTATTTTATTTTTGTTAAAGTTTACAATCAAATAAATTCCTATACAATTATCGTGTTCTTCTTTTATTTTTTTCAACTTATTCCTATAGACTTTTGGATGGAACACATTCACGAGACTAAAATGGTGAACGAAACAGAAGCAACACTCAATCGTTTTTTGACCGATTGAACCGTAGAACTACAAAAGGATAATTCTTCGGCACCGATGCTTTGCGGTTTGGGGGATTTTATGAAACGTACCATGATCAGAGTCGGAAGTCGTTGTGCTTTCGAACTTATTTTTTCTCCTGATAGTTCAAGTAGCATCTACTTTAAAGTTTTTCTTCTGTGAATGTTGCCCAATTTTAATTTCATAAAGGAATAAAAATGAGTATGTAGTAGTTAACTACTTGAATAAGGATTAATCTGAATATTCATAATTCACATTCTATAGGATTTAAGAAAATAATCGTTCATTCATATATCAATTATTCTATTTGTCAATATCGAGTGATTGTGTTTGCAGTTTAGTTAATTTAATTAAGTAATTATTTTTGGCCCCATCAATTTATTATTATTCACTAGGATGTGGCCATTCATTTAAGTTCAAGTTTTTAAAAAAAAATACATTGAATGGCGTATCTTAATTATATCCTTTTCATGTTAATAACATCAACAGAAAAATTATAGTGAACAAAATATTAGTTTATATAAATTTTTATAATTCAGCTTAAAGATTTTATACGCAATAAATGTAGTATATGATTTTTTTTGGTTAATCTCAAGAAATATTAAAACTTTATAATCATTTTAACCGTAATAATTGAAAAGCTCAATTTTGTGAGAAACATCGATTTTCATTAGTGTACTCAAAATAGTGGACTAAATGGTTATGTTTCAATTTATACAAATATATAATTATTTATTACTTCCCTTTCTTAACAACTATATGTGTGAAACCTATTGGTATTCTAACAAAAAAAAATAAAAAATCTCCAGCTTCATTATTACCTAGATATTAACAAAGGATTTTTTCTCTCACGCAAACACCTTAACCTATGCAACCCATCTTCTCATTTTCAACCCATCCATACTCCACCTTCACCTGTACTTTCTAGAGCGCAAACCGTCTTTCCCCTGTTCCATGAAAGATGAGTCTCATCCCCACTTTCGGAAAGACAATTATGTTATCTGGATGTTACTTTATGGTAATATTTCTATCCAAAATTAGATCTTGATGACGGTCTGCAATTTGAGAATTTGATTAATTTTGTGTATAGTTTCTTCGTAATGCTTTTGTTAAATCGCTATTCATGTTTTGTTGTATGAATGTTTGTAAAGTGATAATCTAGATTCAATTCCATTACGAAATTACTCAGTTGATAAGTCTTGGAAGTTCATAGATTGTATGTTCATAGAAATCGTATAATGCTTGCATGTTCATTTGGATTTGTTGACATCAAGAGTCACTTTACAATTTCACATCAACATATGTTCTGGACTATTAATTTGGATAGTTTCTACGGTAAATTTTAATAATTTTACAGAGTATTGTGATTAGTTTACTTAAATTTGATAACCATTGCCAAAGTGTTGTAGTCACAATTATTTGATTGGTGAGTCTGTGAAACTCAATAATTTGTTTTATATATTAAGAGAATCACCCATGCATATGTATGTTTAATTTATTCCCAATTAACAGACTTTAACTGTTCTTATTTTGTATAAACATTCCGGCACCTACCCCTGAACATTGTACCATATTTCAAAGATCTTGAAGATCTCGATTTCAAGTTGCGTAATGCTCGGGGAGTTACTTGGGATGTCACCATTGTGTTGAAGGCGATCAGGTGTTGTTTTTAAAATCCTTATTATTTTCCAATAATGATAATTAACTGAAAAAGGTTTTTTTTTTTCAGCCTTACTGTGTAGTAATATGCGATGAATAATTAAACTTTATTCATCCAGTAGTCTTTTGATATAAACAAACAATTTGATTGATCACAACAGTGACATAGAATGCAACACAACTTCGTGGCTTTATTACAGATGGTTAATTTGTTAGATTGTTATTTCATTTCAATATTCGTAAGAGTTTTTATATTATGATACACGTTTGTTTTATTATATAGTTAATATAAATATTTGATTTATTTTTTAGGCTCACTTCGGTTGTGGATGGAGCACTTTTGAATCTGATAATTTCATCGTCGATTATTGTTCGATTGTTTTCATCAATAATGAGGACCACATTTTTGATGTGATCATTTTAGATGGTAATGGTGTTGCAAGTATATAACATTATGGGTTTAATCCAGAAGAAGCTCTAATCGACCCTGAATTTGAAGTTAAGATTAATAAGATACATCTCGGACGTGGCCGAATTGTAAGTCTTCTATGAATTAAACTCAAATAATTTTTTTTATCTTTTTTTACATTATCTTTTGATTACCCACGACATTAAAATAAATTCTTTTGTGCAATAGGCTATCCCAAAATCATTCTGGAGAGATTTCATTGTCACAGCTGGACTTGATAACCTAAAAAAAGCAGTTGTTAGATTCGGAGATAGACGTTGAAACGTCGATATCGTCACGCATGCCGATGGACGCCGGTTTTTGCAGAATGGTTGCAAAGAATTTATTGATCACTTGATGTTGCCATTGGATTCAAGGATCAAATTTATGCTTATAAGTGTTCCAGGGATGGTCTTCAATCTTATTGTTTTTTATGGTTAATTATGTTGCTTAACTTCAAAAAGCTTTTTTATTGTGTTTTGAACTACAAGTACGATCCGTTTATTTAGCTAGTTTGTATCATTCCCAATCTCTAATGTTCGGGGCCTGTTTTCACTTGGAATTGCATACATAAAAGGAGTCTTTCATTTTACTTATTATTGTTTATATATTTATGAATATTTTGAATACTAATAAGTTCAAATAATTAGTAAATGCTAGATATCGTGTAGAAATTATGTTTTCTAATATTGTTCATATTTCTCAATCACTAAGAATAATAATCAATTACCATCTTTAAATTATGTTAACCCAATCAATTGTGTTTTATACTGATCAAATACAATTAGATTAAAGAAAATCTTTAATCTAACTCGAGCAATGATTTTAATATTTCATTTTAAATATATTGAGTATCAGCATATATGAGGTATATATGTAATTTAAACAACATAGACGAATATATTCCAACACATATCTTATAATATCCATTACATATATAGATTGTGTATGTACCGTATAGACTACAATATTAGAGTGAATCTTTCCCTCAAATGCGGACAAAAAATCGGGTATATTACTAATTATAAATATCAATCATTCACTTATATCACTCCATATCTTTCCAAAATTTGTGACTACATATATAGATTGTTTATGTACCGTATAGACTACAATATTAGAGTGAATCTTTCCCTAAAATGCGGACAAAAAATCGGGCATATTACTAATTATAAATATCAATCATTCACTTATATCACTCCATATCTTTCCTAAATTTGTGACGCTCTTTTGTTATTCGTAGTCAAGTTTACCTAACAATTACTAAAACTTCCTCAAACAGATTTGTTAACTCTTCCGTAAAAATATATATCATACACAAAACTTTAGTCAACCATTCCATTTCAATTAGTATCTTCTCCTTTTTTTTTTAATTCAAACGACACGTGCATAAAACATATTAGTTTTACCTCTATAAAAATTACAATTTTTCTTAAGTTTTAATGCATTCACAGTTCTTCTCATTGAACTGTACTTTCTGTATTCCCAATCTTAAAAAAATGTCCTCATCACCAAACTTCATTTCTGACATTAACCCTTCGAAGGAAACGTGGAGACTTCGGATTCGAATCGTTCGTTCATGGTTAACTTATTGCACCAACAACCAAGGCAAAGTTTTCAGCATGGAACTCATGTTGGAAGATGAAAATGTTGGCCTAATATTTTATTTATTTATTTGTTATAATAACCTCTGCTTATGTTTACCTGATTTAAATATTAATCAAATTTATTTATATTGACAGCATGGCAAAATTCAGGCAACGGTTAGGAATTATTTGTTTCCTAAATACGAGAAGAGATTAAATGAGGGTTCATACTATTTTATCAGTAATTTCGAAATCAATCAAAACGAGGACGATTATCAGGCTACAACTCATACGTATCGTATATGATTCCATAACCATACTGCTGTGCGTCCACTGAGCACGCCTCTCTCAATACCTATGTATGGATTTAGGTTTGTGGAGATCAGTGATATTCTATCCGGTGAGATCAGTGAACGACATTTAGTTGGTAAGTCCCTTTTTTATTTTTGAATACGTTTACTCCTATTTCTCCTTAAATAAAAATGTTCGGCAAATGGTGTAAAAAATAATAAAATTTTAACGACCCATGCAGATGTTATCGCTGAGGTAAGATCTTGTGACAAAATTGTTCCCGTGGCAAAATCTGGAAACAGATTCTGCACTGCGAAACTCCAGGATCCCATGTAAGTTTTCTGTTAAGTCCTTTTAAGTTTTCTGTTAAACATCAGTTTAGTTGGAATTGTTATTGTTGTAGATATATAATTAAAAATATATATTACGTAACATAACCATTACATATGTCTGTCTTAAAGATGATTAATATTCATTAATTACCTATAAAAACATAAGAATTTTTTCATATTGTATCAATTTACAGAATTGTAACAGAAACAGGAAATTTATTATTAAACTCCTGCCGTAATAAAAATATGCATTATTTATTTTATTACAGAGGAGAGACGATAGATTGTACTTTTTGGAACAAGTTTGCGATTCAAATGACAGATTATTGGAAAAACAGCCCGGAAAGTCCTGTTGTTATTATCTTACAGTTTGCTATGATCAAGAATTATAAAGGTTTGGTTCATGTTCTTATATCTATTAAATTAATTGTTTACTGTTGTCAATTGTTTATATAAATGAAATGCATTCATATTTACAGGCACAAACCATAGAAATTCTTAACACTTACACATATATATCTCACAAACTTATCTTATTGTTTGTCAATATTGTTCTATACTTAAGAAAACCTGCTTTGTTTCTCAACATGAACCAGGTGTTAGGAATATACAAAATTCAATGTTTCCAAGTAGACTGTTTATTAACGATGATCTTCCAGAATTTGTCGAATTCAAGTCAAAGTAAGTTGTATTATCTTCATTAACATTTCAATAATTTATTGATAATTATATGAAACACGATGAATGACCTATTTCATTGTACGTTGATGCAAAAAACATATTTGATGACGAGATTTGTTTTTTTTAGGCTTGATGTGTCCGGACGTGAAAAAGTTGATAGGAGTTTTTCAACCATGCATTCGAATAATTTGTCTGGAACTGTTGATGATTTCAGTTCATCGCTTGAATTCAAGCAGATTGATGAATTGGATGGAATATCTGAGGTATTAAAAAGTTTTTAATAATTTACATTTTTTTCCGATTATCTCAAACGAGTTAATTTAATATTAATTGTACAAAAATATTATTAACGTCCACCATATTCAATCTATTGCAGGAAGGTTTTTTTGTTAGTCTCGACACTATACATAGTATTCAAACAACCTATAATTGGTATTACATGGCATGTTCCATACATTCTACTAAAGTGGATGAGGCTCCCGGATCAAAGTGTCGCAAGTGTTTCAAAGTTCCAGAAGAAACAGTTCCAGAGTATTTACATTTTTTTAGATTTAATTAAAGTGAATAATTTATTCAGTTTGTATCTCTTTATTTCTTAATTTGATAGAACCATATTGTTTTCAAATTATTGAACAGGTACAAATTAACGGTGCGCATTGAAGATGAGACGGGAATTGGTTCGTTTGTTTTGTTTGACCAACAGGTCGAACATTATCTGGGAAAATCACCAACGGGTCGAACATTATCGTCGCCATAATACGACTTCCTATTTTAATTTTAAATAATCTAGGAATTCTGGGATAAACGAATTTATAGTTTCTTTCCACCTTTTCAATTGAAACCCCAGATTTCCAATAACCCCTATCCAGCCCCAAAATATATTTTAAAACTGCACTCCAGTCCTTTTTAATTATTATTGCTATTAGATTATTATTATTAACATTATTATTGCTATTATATTATTATTATTATCATTAATATTGTTATTATTATTACTATTATTATTATTATTATTATTATTATTACTATTTTAAATATGAAAAATACTAATTAAATATATTTTTCTAATTTATTAGGTGACGAGCATTAAGGGGACTTAGGATTTCAACTACATGCACATCACTCGACTTTCCAAGACATTTTTACGAGGTAGGGACCACCGACTTGCCTATGTTAAATTTTATGTACTCAAATTTATGTTCTATGTGTATCATGAAATTCTATGTTTCCAAAAACTAATATAGCCGTAGACCAAAAGTGTCTGTGACCGGGGAAAAGGGTCATCGGGTTTATCCCGGCGTGCTATAACCACGAATTAAAACCAGAGACCAAATGTGTCTGTGACCGGGGAAAAGGGTCATCGGGTATATCCCGGCGCATTTATTTAAAATCTTATTATAATCAAATTAATAGATTTTAGTTTTAAAATAATTTGGATTTCTAAAAATATTATAATTTATTTATTTATATTATAGTTATTTAAATAATTTAAAGTACAATTGGGTCGTTCACAAAATTATTTAGTTTTAAACTTAAGCCGTCTAGTGGATCGTTTTATTCTCGGACTTGAAAACAAGCCCAACCGAAGCCCAATTGCTATCCTAGCCCACCAAGACCCTACCCTAACTTTCCTAAATTAAAGACCATCTTTAGTTTATAAAGAAACCAACCAATTGCAGTTTTTTTTTTGTTTCACAGTGCATACGGCCGCAAGAGGTAAATCCCCCTTTTTGTTATTCTATTTATTTTTTTTCTCCGAAGAACACATTCTTGTTTTCGGCAGCCCGATCAACGGCCTTTTTCCAACCATCTCTTCCACCAATTTTCCCAGACCAACCATCAAACCCAAACGAATTCCCAAACCATCGCCATAGCCAAACATCATAAATTGCCAACATCCCGGCGATTCCCAGCCAAACACCACCCGAGACCCGAAGAACTTCGACGACAAACCACCCACGAGAACCAGCCCAGCCCGCCGCAGCCCAAGCCAACGTCACCAAGGCCCGACTACCAGTCGCCGACAGCCACAGCAACGTTGCCCAAATCGGCCGGATCCCGAATTTTGGCGAGA
>BMAC01001060.1:34408-46735 GCA_014905375.1 Phtheirospermum japonicum | reverse complement strand
AACGTTTCGAAAAATGTGAATCTTTTATGGTAAAATCATGAAAATTAGACATTTATTGTGACGCCAAGATTTCTCCATTTAATTATTTAAAAATATAAATCCTTTTTCTACTAAAGTGAAATCGGGGCGTTACATTTAATTATTGTTTGACGTATAACTTATACAGTAATCTGGGGATAAATTCTCAATAGTGTGTTTAAATTGTGATCCACTTCCTCATTAAAAAAAAGATTGTTCTGCACTCCCTCCTCCTATTTTATTTTTTAAGTCAACTCCTTATAATCAGATAATAGAAAATCAAAAACTAGCAGTTCGCCCTATTAGTCCTCCAGGACCTAAATAACTCAAATTTCTACCATGAACTATTTGGAGACCATCATTCATATGCTTCTCTTCGGACTGGACTTCAGTAGATACCCCTCATTTTGTGAAGTCCACCTCCTCACCTCACAACAATCAGTGGAAACCTTGAAATTCACCTCAACAAGAAAGCCCCCCTTGTTTTTTTAGCAATTCGCTTCTCATATTCTCCAACCTTGCGAAATCCAGAGAATTGCAGAAGTTAGCCCCTGTTTCAAAGAATGAGGAGTTCAAAGTCCGGTCCTCCCTTGACAACTCGTCGACCTCCGCAGGGGAAGTAAGAAACAAGAAGAGTCCCGCTCTTCACACCGACAAGCCGACCTCCATGGAAAATGCAAAAAAAAAGAAGAAAAAAAAAGAGGTTTGTTTATAATTTCAACTTCTCAATATCAATGCTTTAGTTAGCGTGGCGTCGCTTCTGTGTTGGAGGAAAATAAAACTTAGATTTTTTTTTTCAAATATTGCATACTTAATTTATCGATGAAAAACCAAGAAAAATTGTTTGATAGCAAGGGGTTCTTCTTTTAATTGCCTAGTATGGGAATCTTTACTGGTGATATATTTAATTAACTCGATTTTGGTTTTAAACTAGATTTTGTACCCCTGTGTTTTTGTTTTAATTTTTAGATATTTGATCTTGAAGTTGAAATGCAGAGCTCAATACCTATATGGAAAAGATAATTAAATGAATCACAGTAGTGTTTGTCTTTTTAATTTTTTTTTGGGGGTAGCATCCGTGACTTTGTGTAACTTTTTGTTAGGAATAGAAGTAATATGATTAAAAAGAGAAGCAATAAAAACGACAGAAGAAATTATTTACCCAGTTCGTGAGAGAGAGATTCTAACTACGTCTGGGGGCACTGCCAAGCCAGGAGTTTGTACTATAGTGATTTTTGAGATACAGTTACAATTACACAAGCAGGCTATTTATAACAAGAAAATCTAGTTATAATTTTACGCGAACTCCCTAAAATACCCCAAAATATTCGGCTCGGGACCAGCCCCCGAACCCCCGATAGCAAGGGAGCGCTGCCCCCCTGCGAACCCCCGCCAACTCACCAGCGAGTTGGATCACCGAGAATGAGGGCTTGGATGTACAGTACTTCAGGCTCCACAACCCAACACTTTTGACAATAGGGATCATTGGTACTTCAACTCACGAACTTGTGTATTCAAATTAATCTAAAATTATTAAGAATCTGGTATGTTATATTGAGTCATATTAAGAAGAAAAAATTATTAGTTGTTTTAGTTTATTTCATTGTTGTTATATGAACTTTGTATGTTTTGACATTTTGCATAAATTTATTTGATATTTTTGTTTTAAAAATTATTCACCAATTTTGTTGGTTTTACGAATCAAATCCCAGTAGTCTTAGTTTTTTTTATTGATGTTTATATATATATAATAGGGTGGCGATAAGTTATCCCGGTGCTCGCCAACTGCATTTAAAGAAACAGTAGATGTGATCACTCCATTACTTACCGACCAACAAAAGGACGCTCTAAAAGGGAGTCCTTTTCACTTCTTCATGAGTATGCCGAATTTAAAAATTGGCAACAAAATAGTGGAAGCCTTAGTTAGATGGTATATACCAGATAAAAATGCTTTTATTTTAGGAGATAATGTACTCGTGAAGTTCAAAGCCTCTAAATTTTGCATTACAATGGGGCTAAAACTTGGTGGCCGAGTTGTAGATATGGATTCAAAGAGGAGAACACACTCCCTGAACAGGTTGTTTTTGAGTGAAAATCCTCAGGATAAAAAGATTAAAAGGTCGGGGGAAACTACAAAAATACCTACTATTATAGAAGTAATGAAGAGATTTGTTGGAGATGATAGTCGTACAGATGACCTTGTTCGGATGTACACTCTTTTGGTTTTTAATTCTATTTTATTTCCTCATTCTTCTTATGCGACACCAAAATTTTTGCTCCCGTACATTGATGATCTGCCAAGGACTTGTGAGTATGCGTTGGGCGATGCTATTCATAGATTCTTAGATGGAGAGCTCGTTCGGCATGTTAGAGATAAAGAAAAGTAATACATTAATGAATGCACAATAGGCTTGATGGTTAGTGAAGTTTTATTTTGGTTTTATTATATAATTGATGTTCAAGTATGATGCTAAAATTTTAATTTTAATTTATTCAGGCTTGGCTATATGAGCGAATTCCATCACTAGGTTTTCTTTCGAATATTTATATAATTCCACAAGTATTTCGATGGACGAGCAGTAGAATGCCTTCAACAACTAAAGGAGCTAAAAAGGAGCATAGTTAATTCGCAAGATACAAGGTATCAATTTTATTTTGTAAAGTAGTTTATTTATGTATATTAAATATTTACTCACTTTAAAAACTTGCAATCCTCAGATTTATCGAGTAACTCCTGAGCATGAAGAGCTATCATTTCTACAAAACTAGGTTTATATTTAATCAGTTTACTTTTATTTTGTTTTTTATTTTATTTCTTTTTTCTTCTAATTCACAAGAAAATCAATTTCAAGATTGAATATAATCTCCAAAAGAATGGTACTGTGATATCTTAAAGGGGGCTTCTCCTCATTATTTTTCTCCTTATAAAAGACAAATATACAAGACCGAAAAAATATCATACAACTTCTTCTAGGGTTCTTATAATTAACCAAAACCTAGAGGGCGGTTTTTAAAATTCTCTCTTTAAGTGGAATAGGGTGAGATAGAAAAAGAAACTATTTTATTTTATTGCTTACTATTATAGTAAATAATATTTTTGTTCTTCTTCCATAGGGATCTTCTGGCGTTGATAAATTGTTGATACAATTGATAAAATAAAATGAAGATCTTAAGAGGAAAATAGAAGAATTGAGAGCCGATAAAGATGAAGAAAATGACGAGAACGTGTCAGGAGAGAAAGAAGGAAAGGATAAAGAGGAAGATGATGATGTACAAGGAGAGTTTATGGCGATTAAGTTTAGAGGAAAAGACATGGAGACTGGTTTTGGAAATATTGGGAATGATGATATGGAAGAGTCGGCAAATGAACATGACACTAGTGAAAATGCTGGAAATGATGGCGTTGAAGAGTTAGATGGGACAAATGAGAAAGACATGGATGAAAATGAGAGATGATAAAAAATGTTCTATGCTGAGAAGAATGATGTGAGTGATATTGTGAATGTTAGTGTCGAAGGTTCACATCTTTCACCGAAGCCGAAAGATGCCAACCAACAATCTTCTATGGTGAAGAGGATGATGACACGGGCAAATAGAAAAGAAAAAGGTGAAAGACTTGGATTTTATTACCCCACCATCACTGGAACCCGCTGCCAAGCGTCGAAACATGAAAGAAAAGACAAAAGTAATTTCGATACATATTAATGATGTTGAGGTAAAATAATATTTAAGATCATTTTTCTGAAATCCTTAAAATGTTACTAAATCAACTAAGGGAAACGCAAGAGGATGAAGATACTTAGTGATCCCAATGAGTTCTTGGAGATTTGTAGAGGATCTACTAATTTTTATGGGAATGTTGAGGCTTCTATTGAGGATATCAATGTCATTGAGTCGTACCTCTCAAAAGATGACCTTAGGTAAATAATCTGCATTTTTATCGGATAAAGTTCTTATTGAAATATTCATATGTTATGTTGGGATATTCACAATCATTTTTTATTGGTTAGTATAAATGTGTGGAGCAGAAATGAATTTAGTTTACCGGGGGAATTACTGTGTGCTCTATTATTTGGAAAAGATTTGAATACTGGACCTATTGATTGCTACATGAGATTTTGCAAAGCGGTCAACAATCCATCAGTTTCTTGCCAACATATGTACAAGTAATTTATTAATAATTTATTAATTTACTTTATTTTTCTCATTATAATGAATACTAAAGTTTATACTTATTTATATATTGATGTGTTAAATGTTTTCGAGAGGTGGGGAGGTAACCGGACTATGAAACGAGAAGTGTATGAGAAATTTACTTCTCAACTCCTTGGAAGCACCATATCAGTCCTTGAGAGAAGTTTCATGTCATGTATAGACAATGTCAATTATATATTTTTTTTCGGTATATGAGAAGTACCATTTCTTTCTTTTAGTATTGGACATGAAGCAGAAGAAGTTTGTTTACTTGAACTTAGCAGATAACGCCATTTATAGGGGGGCAGCAAAAACTTAGGTTAATTCCCATTTATTTTATTTATTTATATGTGTTTCTTTGTAATTTAAATATGTGTTTCATGTTGTTGATTTGTTTTTTTCAATTTAACTTATTTTTAGGTAAAGTTTTTGGTTGGTTATATTTGCTTCAAAGATGGGATAAAAGTTGAAAAGAAACTCAATTTTTGTTTTGTACAAACTCAAGAGGGGTCAACAAATTATGGAGTGTTTGTGTGTCTGTACATGGATTGTTATGTCATTGATACTGATTAAATGTGGACACGACAACAAACATGGACAATCGAAACATATAGAGCGTATATGGGTGCTCGGATTCTTAGGCATGCAAATGGAATTCTTGGACAATAATGACTGCGGTGTAGCATATTCATGTATGTGGTTAGTTGAACTTGTTATTGCATTATTATGAACTAGTGCTTTTACCCGTGCAATGCACGAAGTGCAATTTGATTATTATTGTATAATTTTGACATTAGTTTATTTATTATATGCATGGTAACGGAGGATACAATCAGTGTTTCAAAATTCAACCTCGTAACGTTTAGTAATTGACTCGTTGGTCTAATTGTTAACTTGAAAATGTGGGTGTTGGTCTATCCATAAGCTAGTGTTTGATTTTACATTAGTTTTTTCAAGGTCATAGAAGTCGTTAAGCGCTAGTCGGGGCGCTGGCCTAGCACCTAGGTCCTGGAAGGTTGGAAGTCCAATTTTTTTTATTAAAAAAAAAGGAAAATAGTTTTCGTCGATTATTGTCACTGGACTGTCTAGCGGCCACCTAGGTCCGATTTTTTTCGCCTAGCCCGAATTTCCGGCCGGGATAATTTTTTCCTTTGATTTATATAAAATCGTCTCGGCCTAGGTTCTCCTAACTTTTACGCGCCACCTAGGCCAATTTTACAACATTATTTTTTTATGTGGGATAGAGAAAATAAAATATAACAATATCTCTTCAAAACTATTATCCTTATGAAGTTTGGTGACTTAATATTATGAATTAATTTACTATAGTATTTCGAAATTACGAAATATCATGAACTTGTATGATATTAAATATGACATGCATAAAAATTACTTGATTCATCTATTTTTAATTTAATTTATAAGAAGAACTATATAATTCATATATTTTTTTCTCAAGTCACAACGTTAAACCCAAGTATCCTATCAAATTTTAATTTTTATTAATTATTTGCTCGAGTCTACAATTTACCTAGGGACTTTACGATTGACCTTAATATTTATTCCATTGATTTAAGACATGTTTCTTTCAATAGTTATTATTATTCCTTTTTATATTTAAACTTTTCTCTTTGATAACTTTCTTTAGCATAATAAAGATATCAAGGTAATCGGTATATCAATATTGTTATATAATATATTTAAATTTTTATTTTATTTTATTTATTTATGATATTTAATAATTTATATGTTTGTTTAAAACTAAACATATTTACGATTTTCAAATATGATCTTCTATAAAATTGTTTGCGTCAATAACGAATCTTGTGTCTAGCGATTGAGCCATCAGTTTATTTTTTTTGGGCAACATGTTTTATTTTTTGAGTAATTTCTTATTCTCTCCAGTTTTTATAATCATACTTTGTTTTCACTTAACTTTATTTTTTCTACGAAGACAAATACACAAAAGTAATAATATTAATTTTTCTTCTAGGTTTTTTTCCTTCCACTTTTGTCTTTTATAGACAATTTTATTGATGTAGATGTGATTATTTAATCTATGTATTAATATATTATATATTTCTAAGCTTATAAAATTATTAATGTTTATTATTTTCAAATATGATATCCATTAGTTGACCCGGAAATGAAAATTTGGAATGAGTATATGATGTTTCTTTCATTCTTTTTAAAGTTAGTGAGAGCTTTACATTCGTAGAATAAATAACATTCATTTGATTAGTAATGGTCTTTTACATTTATTATTCGAGTTTATTATCAGACCAACTTTTATTACGTGCATAAGGGAAAAAGTATAAAAAATAAATAAGCATCTGTAAATAAAATAAAGAAGTTAAAGAAAAGTGCGTAACTATGAAAGACACCAAACTTAAAGAGCAACCACTATTAAAAAAATAAAAATTGATGACAAAAAAATATTGGTAAATGTGAAAAAACTTGTAAATTGTTTGTAAATTTGTACTAAAATATGTAACAAAAAATATAAAATTGTTGTAAAATACCTATAGTACTTTTTCCGGTAAATTAAAAAATTATTGGCGATTTGTGATAGATAATTTTAGTCGTCAACTTTTATCAGTAAACAGTAAGTCTTTTTTTAATAGTGAATGGAGTCGTCGTCATATCCATATTTGTGAATTCTAACTTCAATTCATTTTATAAAATCTCAATTAAGTTCAGCAATGGAGCCTAATTGGTGCAACAAATTTTGTACTTATTTAGATTTCTAATTTTATTATTTATTAGGTAAGAAATAGTTTGTGTATTTGAACATGTGTTGTTTCTTTTGAAAATGTTAAACGAACTCTGGTATTTAATGCCTTTTCATATGTTTTATTAATGTTTGAGATTTAATGCCTTTATATTGCACTAAACTAACCATTTTGAATTAACTTTAGGATACGACCACTTTCACTCTAATTTTACTAAATTTATCCCATTAAAAATAAATTAAAATAAATATAAGTATTTTTCCAAACGTTATTTCCAAATTCACCCCACTAATGATTTTATTTAATAAATCCCAATATTAAAAGAATATAAATTATAATAAGTTACAATAGTATCAACAAAATCAAAATGACTTTACCATTAAACATAATCATCACTAAATCATTACTCTATTTTTCTTGAGTGTTGATGGGCCTGGAAATATGTCAGACCTGGTGAGGGTAGAGCTGGACCAATAAAGCGCGGCTAGACCAGAATGACCTAGTGTTCTGGACAGGTCTTCCTCCTGAAGAGAGACCTGACATCCCCTTCCTAGAAGACCATGTTGGGTGGAATTTCGGGACGTCAGGGAAATGTACTTGGGGGAGACCAGGGCTGTTCAATTGGCCCTCTTGAAAACAATGCGTTTCGCCTCACTTGATAGGGTAATAGGTAGGTCAGACCTGTCTTAGGGTAGATCTTACCTCAGTGGCTGGACTGGGAAGGATCTCTTCCAACCAAGCTATCTTAAGAGATGGTAGGGATCGGGAAATTATACAGAGCTGTCTAAGGCAATTGGCCAGAAGCAATCCTGACGCCGGCATTACAATAAAATGAAACGAGAAAGATCTATTCTTCAGATCCCTAATAATGAGACAAGTGGGACCACTTGTCAGAATTGGTTACATAACAACCCCAGATTCGCGGCATGTGCCCCTGAGATCCTGGCCGGGGTCCCCACCAAGAGAAACTATAAATAACTCAGCTTTGAGGCTGAAGGGAGGTAAGTCATTCTTTGAGTATTCCTTCTATTTTCTGAAAAACACCTCAGGCGCTTACTGACTTAAGCATTGGAGAGGTTTCCACCGGAATACCACCGGCTGTCCTTTCTAATGGGTGTTTGTGTCGCAGGTTAGGAGAGCTTTCGGTTTTCGGGCGTTGTTCTCGGTGCTAATCACTTTTTGGGTTGAAACAATTGGCGCCGTCTGTGGGAATTCGATCGGGCTAAGACGTGAGAACAAGATATGGCTTCCGATGGTTTGAGACGCAATCTGGTGGGAGAACTCGGTGGAACTCCCAAATCTGCCATGCCGTGGGGCATGCCGCCGCCGGCAGAAACATCGGCAACGAGGCTTGAATAGGTAGAACCACCAACCGCGGCTGGGTCAGGCACTATCCCACCTCCCTCGGGCGAGACTTTGCCTGCCGCGAGCGAATCGTTCAATGACATTCTGCTCCAACAACTGTCTGCTCTTATTGGAAAGGCAGTGGAGGCGGCTGTGGAAAAGAAATTTGTGGAGAAGTCAACACCACCGTGGGGTGATCGACCTGATCGGACGGTTCCAGTGGCAGAAACTGAGCCGCCGCGCAACCAACGTGTGGAAAGGGCTCCCCTCCAGAAAGAGATGAGCACTTTTCCACTTCTGATAGTGAGACCTCAAGTCATGTTAACCCAGGTCTGGATGAACAGGTGCAGAGCTTACAAAAAGAGGTACGGGAATTCAAGAGGAAAATGGTGAACCGTGGAGCGGTGCCAACTAGGCGAGGCACTCCGTTTACGGAAGAGATCATGAGGGATGACGTTCCGGCCTCATACCGATCTTTGGGTTTTTAGTACAATGGGACCACGGACCCTTGGGATCACCTGAGTAGATTTGAAATCGCAGCGGCAGTGCATAAATTTCCAGATGCGGTCATGTGTCGGGTCTTCCCAATGACCTTCACCAAGTCCGCACAGCTCTGGTTCAGCCAGCTGCCACCTCGTTCCATCAGCAACTTTGATGAGTTTAGCTCTGCCTCCTTGCACCAATTCACAAGTTGCAGGAAGTACCAAAAGATGCCTCTAGAGCTATTTAGCCTAAAACAGAAAGAGAATGAGAGTCTGCGCGCTTACATTAACAGATTCACAACTGCAAAACTGGAGGTGCCCTCTGCGTCGGAAGAGCTTTGGTGAATGCTCTAGCACAAGGTCTGAGGAGAGGTGAATTTTTTCAGTCGCTGGTTGTTAAACCAGCCCTAAAGTTTGGAGAGCTCTTGGAACGAGCTGAGAAATATATTCACCTTGAGGAGGCTTTGAAAATCAAGGACGACGGGTAAAAGAAGAGGGAGAGATACGATCGTGAGGATAGGACTGCCGCAAAGAAGCCGAGGTCAGATTTGCCTGGAGAGAGACATCGTTTAGACAGATATACCCCCTTAGCAACTCCACAAGGTGAGATTTTACAGGCCATAGAGAAGCATCCAGACCTGAAGTGGCCTAAGACCTACTCCCAGAAACCCAGGAAAGAAAGGTCTGATCGCTTCTGCCACTTCCATAACGAATATGGACATGATACTGATCAGTGTACTCATTTGAAAGATGAGTTGGAAAGATTGGTCCAAGCTGGGCACCTGAAAGAATACGTCCGTATGAGAAGGGAAGAGGCCAGGCCTGGCATTAAGAGTTACGACCAGTCTCGCCAGGGCAAAGGAGATCAGGACAGGGTGCGCACTGGATTGAGAAGGCCTGACCAGGCCCAGGTCATCCATGGCGAGATACAAATGATTACAGGTGGAGAGTTGGATGAACACTCCAAAAGAACCCAGCACAATCATGTCCGCGCTGCTAGAGACCTGATCAGGACACCCAGAGAAGTGGGACAATTAGGACCTACAACAAATATTTGCTTTGGTTCCGAGGATTGTGATGGCATCCTAGCCCCACACATGGATGCTTTGGTCATTACGGCCACTATCGTTAACTAAAATGTGTGGAGAATTTTCATGGATACGGGGAGTTCTGCGGACATTTTATTTTATGACTGCTTTAGACAATTGAAACTGAATGTGGAATTGGAAGAGGTGGCGACTTCTATGGTAGGGTTTGCAGGGGGAGCCCTGAAACCCTTGGGCGCAGTAAGGCTCCTTGTAACGCTAGGGGAAGAGCCGTATAGGGTGACTCGAAGGGTATGTTTCTTGGTAGTGGATGCCCCGTCCTCGTACAATGTGATGCTTCTTCGGCCATCCCTAAGCCAGTTCCAAGCCGTCATTTCGGTATTTCACATGAAAATGAAGTTTCCGGCGGAAGACGGAATAGGGGAGTTCAGAGGCGACCAGTATGCTGCACAACAAACGTATGTCGAGTGTATCCAAAGGAATGCTGAAGAATACAGGCAGAGCAAGAGGATTAGAATGGAGCTGCCACGAACAGAGCCGACTGGTAGACAGGAAGGCCTGATGATGGTCGAGGTAATCCCAGGGGACGAGAGCTGGGTCCTTCGCGTAGGGACGACCCTCAGTCCAAAAATTTTGACAGACCTGGTAGCTCTGCTGAGAGACAGTTCTGATGTGTTTGCCTGGTCTCCACAGGACTTGGTGGGGATTGACCCAGTAGTGGCAGAGCATCACCTTAACATTAACGCAGGAGCGAAACCGGTTAAACAGAAGAAACGCAACTTTGGACCAGAAAAAGAGGCCATAATAGAGGCGGAGGTAGAAAAACTCTTGAAAACCGGACATATTCAAGAAATACAATTTCCGGAATGGTTGTCTAACGCGTTTCTGGTCCCGAAAACTGACGACTGGCGAATGTGCATAGATTTCCGCGACCTCAATAAAGCCTGCCCAAAAGATCATTATCCATTGCCAAGAATAGACGAACTTGTCGATTCCACCTCTGGATGTGAGCTCCTGAGTATGATGGACGCCTCGCAAGGCTACCACCAGATCCGTTTGGCTGAAGAAGATCAGAAGAGGGTTAGCTTTATAACCCCTAAGGGTACATACTGCTATGTGGTCATGCCATTCGGGCTCAGAAACGCAGGGGCTACATATCAAAGGCTGGTAGACAGGATGTTCAGAGATCAGCTGGGCAGGAACATGGAAGTCTATGTGGATGACATGCTGGTAAAAAGTATAAAAGCAAGCTCACATGTGCAAGACCTGAAGGAAACCTTCGACACTGAGAAAATACAGAATGAAACTTAACCCTAAAAAGTGTGCATTTGGGGTCAGAGCTGGCAAGTTTCTCAGGTATATGGTCACTGAAAGAGGGATTGAGGCCAACCCAGAGAGAATTCGTGCAATTATGGAGATGCAGGCGCCTGGAAACGTCAAGGAAATGCAATGTTTAGCAGGACGCATCAATGCTCTGAGCCGATTTGTCTCGCGCTCGGCAGAGAAGAGCCTCCCTTTCTTCCAAGCTCTGCGTAAAAAAGCCCGTTTCGAGTGGACCAAAGAATGCAAAGACGCATTTAAAATGTTAAAAGAGCACTTGGCCAGTATGACCTTGCTAACAAAGCCTGTCCTAGGAGAACCCCTCATTTTGTACTTATCAGTAGGGCAACAGGCAGTCAGTTTTGTCTTACTTCGAGAAGAGGGGAAGATGCAGAAACCAGTCTATTACTGGAGCAAGGTCTTGCATGATGCCGAAGTAAGGTATGTAGAGGTATAACGGGCAGTACTGGCCCTCGTAGGAATGGCCTGGAAATTACGTCCGTATTTCCTTTCGCATAGTATAATTGTACGAACGAATTTGCCTTTGAAAGCGGTCATGGATAAGCCAGAGGCGTCGGGAAGACTGGTCAGATGGATAATCGAGCTAAGTGAATTTGATATCAGCTTTGAGGTCAGAACAACAATTAAATCTCAGGCCTTGGCTGACTTCATGCAAGAAATGACTGGCCTTCCCGAAGAACTAAAGAAATGGACAATCTTCATGGATGGCTCTGTCTGTAATCAAGGCTATGGAGCTGGAATTGTTCTGATTGATCCAGGTGGTGTGTCTACTAAATACAACATTCTCTAATGATTCTGCTGAGTACGAAGCTCTTCTAAGAGGTATTCAGATGGCGAAAGACCTGGGCGCGGATCACGTATGTGCCAAGGTCGATTCTCAACTTGTTTGCAAACAAATTAATGGAGAATTCGAGACAAGGGAGGAACATATGCAGAGGTACTTGGCCAAATTCAGAGAGCTGGCCAGAGGAATGAAAGAGTTAACAGTCCTCCAGATTCCTAGAGAGGAAAATGGACGGGCTGACTTCCTGGCAAAGGTGGCCAGCTCGGCTTCAGATTTTCAAGAGAAGGTGATTACCTTGCTACAGGCGGGCGAAGAATTCGGGACAGAGCAGGTAGGCTCAGTTATTGAGAGAGATGATTGGCGCTCTCCCATAAAGACATACTTGG
>BMAC01001060.1:0-18199 GCA_014905375.1 Phtheirospermum japonicum | reverse complement strand
AATCGCTTGCTCTGGAAACCTAACGGTTATATAGCGGAAGTTCGCTACCGCAAGGCTTACCTCTAGCTCCACTCAAGGCGTTAACAATGATGATCAACCGCTGAACCTACCGCTAGCTGAAACTATCAGGGATAACGATGAGCTTACCGCTAGTAGCGTATGCCATCTAATTTTCGTCGATCGAGGTCGCAATCCGACTCAAGTTAGCCCGCAGTCCGGCAATATTTACGACGTTGAGCCACAATCCGGCCATTTCATTTCCCAAAAGACGTGCCACCGGGCACTTGCGCGTACCCCCCCCCCCCCCCCCCCCCCCCCCCCTGTACTAGGAGAATTGAGAAAGCTTTTACAACTCTACCCTCACTAATTTGGGGGGAGGAGTTGATGGGCCTGGAAATATGTCAGACCTGGTGAGGGTAGAGCTGGACCAATAAAGCACGGCTAGACCAGAATGACCTAGTGTTCTGGACAGGTCTTCCTCCTGAAGCGAGACCTGACATCCCCTTCCTAGAAGACCATGTTGGGTGGGATTTCGGGACGTCAGGGAAATGTACTTGGGGGAGACCAGGGCTGTTCAATTTGCCCTCTTGAAAACAATGCGTTTCGCCTCACTTGATAGGGTAATAGGTAGGTCAGACCTGTCTTAGGGTAGATCTGACCTCAGTGGCTGGACTGGGAAGGATCTCTTCCAACCAAGCTATCTTAAGAGATGGTAGGGATCGAGAAATTATACAGAGCTGGCTAAGGCAATTGTCCAGAAGCAATCCTGACGCCGGCATTGCAATAAAATGAAACGAGAAAGATCTGTTCTTCAGATCCCTAATAATGAGACAAGTGGGACCACTTGTCAAAATTGGTTACATAACAACCCCATATTCGCGGCATGTGCCCCTGAGATCCCGGCCGGGGTCCCCACCAAGAGAAACTATAAATATCTCAGCTTTGAGGCTGAAGGGAGGTAAGTCATTCTTTGAGTATTCCTTCTATTTTCTGAAAAACACCTCAGGCGCTTACTGACTTAAGCATTGGAGAGGTTTCCACCGGAATACCACAGGTGGTCCTTTCTAACGGGTGTTTGTGTCGCGGGTCAGGAGAGCTTTCGGTTTCCGGGCGTTGTTCTCGGCGCTAATCACTTTTTGGGTTGAAACAAGTATGCAGGACATAATAATGATGATGATGAAGAATAACTATAATCTTATGATTGAATGTAACCATATAAAATCAACAAAGAAATAATGACTTGTGATTCTCTGTTTTGCCGAAATACGAAAAGTTAAGTGGAAGAATATTAGTAAATATATGATTTTAAGCTGTCATCCAAAAGTAGCCAAACAAAAAGATGTAGTGTGATGTTTTTGAGTTTACAATTACAAGTGCTTAACTCGTGCGATGCACGGAGCGAATTAAAAGTGATGGTGTAATTCATTTGATATAAGTGTAATATTATTGATTTACTAATGTAATATAATAACCTAAAATACTTAAGTCACAATCACTTGTCAATACAAGCAAATTTAAAACAAAGGACATTGATATATGCACCTCATTTATTTATTAGTTCACCCCACTAAAAATGTTATCACAAAAAATGTCAATATTATCCTTAAACCATGCACCCCCAAATACTTCATCTCCTTCGAATCTCCACCACCACTCCAGTTGCAGCCCATCACCGTCTCCACCTCCATGGCCATCGTCTATTGAAGAACATAAAAAAAACATGCGCACATAAATACGCCGCCGCCGCCGTGCCATTGAAGAAAGAAAGTGAAAAAATGCCTTAAAAAAGTCGTTCGAACCAAACTTCCGTACACAAAATATATGTTCAAAAAATCAATTTGAACACAAGATATAACTTCAAAATATTGATTCGTACACAAAACACATGTTCGAAAAATTGATTTGAACGTCCCCTTTAAGGCTAAAATAGGGTTGTTCGAATTTTTTTTCGAACAACGTTATATTGTTCGATCAAAAAGTTCAAACACATGACATATGCTCGAGAAACCAGAGACGAACACCCCTATTTCACATTTGTTTCTTACCCTTTATCGCCTAGATCCATCACTTACCTTTTACCACCCTATCACCGTTTTTTCTTCTTCTTGTTCGACGGTGGCAGCGACGGTGTGATGGACGATGATAATGGAAGAATTGGAGTGGTGGTGAAGGCTTGGAGAAGATGATGTGTAGTATTTTTTGGGTGGTGGTGGTGGTGGTGGTAATTTTGGCATTTTTGTTATTTTTTTAATTAGGGTGAACTCATAAATAGACGGGGTGAGTATATCCGCGCCCTAAAACAAATTAAAGGTAAATAACTCCAAATTTATATATTATGAAACAACTTTTTGTAGACTACATTATACGTCAAATTGTAGTTTAACTTTTTATCACCACATGTCAATAGTTTCAAGCTCTTCCATTTAGTTAGTTGCGAAACAATTATATTAGTCACTTTTATTAAAATCATTGAGGCCAACTCCTTGTGTAGTATTTGTATTCAAAGACAAAATGAAAATCTTATAATAAGTTTAGGCTTTTCTAATTATCTGATGTACTTGTTTGTCAACATGTACCTCAAAGTTTATCATTAGATTATGTTATAATTCAATCACATCAATTTGTTTGAGTACAACTTAAGTACAACTAAATAATCTAGTTGTACTTAGTTGTACTTTGTTGTACGTTTTATTTTAGATAATTTATATCAACATAATTATAAAATTATCAAATAAACTTTTAACCAATAAAAATATAATACTTGTAGTATAAATTTGAAAAAGTATATAAAATAAACTAAATAAATACAAAAAACTGTATTTAGATTAGAAATATATATTAATTAAATTAAAATAAAAAAAGTCACAAATACCATATATATTATAGATAATATAAAATAAATCATAATTTTTTTAAAATTGAATTAAAATATTATGAATCTAAATAATTATTTAATAATAAGAAAAACAAAAAAAATGTTATAAAATAATAAAATAAATCATAAAAGAATATGAAATATGCTAAATATATATAAGAAATATATTTTATATACAAATATTTATCAAATAATTTTAAAATTAAAAAAATTACGAAGATAGTAATAGTTTAAATAATATAAAAT
The DNA here is from genome assembly GCA_014905375.1 of Phtheirospermum japonicum. NCBI lineage: Eukaryota > Viridiplantae > Streptophyta > Magnoliopsida > Lamiales > Orobanchaceae > Phtheirospermum > Phtheirospermum japonicum. The sequence goes on along the minus strand of BMAC01001060.1, from coordinate 15,078 downwards.
AAATATTATTTTACAATAATTCTATAGTATAAAATTAAAAATAATTTAAATCCTGAATAATTATTTATTAAATCCTAAAAGTAACAAAACACACTCAAAATGCTATAAATAATAAAATAATCAGAAAAATATGAATTTAGTAAAATAAATATAACATATATGTTTTAATTCTAAATGGTTCTTAATAATTTCTAAAATGAAATAAAATATAAATATAAATATTATAATATAATATAATAATATAAATATGAAATTATTTTGAAATCAGATAAAAATATAATAAAATTGTCATTAATTTCTAAATATTTATTTTAAAGACGTTGAAAGGTAAACTGGCGATAGTAATAAAGTAAATACAATAAAGATATAAAAATTAAATTTAAATAGTTTTTTATATATTGAAACTTGATAATAAAACAATAACAAAGATCGAGGAGTTATAACATATAATAAAATAAATCTTAAAATATTTTAAAACAGAAAGTATTATACTCAATTAATGTTGTATTATAAAAAATTATCACCTAAATCTATAAAATAAAAAATATAAAAATTTTAAAAATATATAAAATGCTAAATAAATGAAAAAAAATACCAAATAAATGAGACATCGTATTAAAATTTTAATTGAGGGCCTTTGTATTCTAATTATTACAGTTATTTTTTTAAAATCAGCTCGGTAATTGACTCAGGATAGCCACTGGGTAATTTAACCACCAAGTCATTGAGTCAGTTGATGAACCCGATAAATAAATTAAAATTTATATATAGATTTAAGTTATACGAAAGTAATTATATAACCAAGAGTAATAAATCATTTATGTGTGGATTTATAATGTTAAATACTTAAAGCTATAGTAATTAGTCATAAATTATTAATGTACAAATGTTCATAAATAATTATTTAGTTAAAATTTATAAAATAATGTATTAAATTCTTTATATTATGCGATTATATAATCAATTTTTTATTCTACCCACATATAATTTTGATTTCAGATTTTAATCAAATAATTGTATAAAATTATTTACCTTTCGCTTATGTTCATAATATAATATATTTTTTTAGGAAAACGAAAAAAAAAGAAAGAAAAAAAGTGTCATTTAGTTTGTGACACGTTCAGGGTCAAAGTTTGGGTCATTCGAGTTTTTCTTGAGTCACATATAGAAAATTGAAAGATATGAGTCTATTAAATTTGTCCTCGTATCACCTGGTTTGGTCAACAAATAAATTTATGAAAGAATATACAAGTTGTTGTTACCGATTATAAGTTTTATTTTGTTTTTTTTTTTTTGCATCAATTTTTCGGTTGTACTCATACTATCTTTTTTTTTGGTTAACAAATTATTAAATTATTTTTTAAAATAAAATTATAAATTTTTATATTTTTGTTATTCATTCTTTTTTAATTTTTTTTAGATTATATTATATTTCTTGTAATTTTTGACTTTTTTAATTTTATATTTAGTTAATAACTTTCTATAATTTAATGGTACTTTTTTGTAGCTATGAATTCATATTTAACTTTATAATATTAGAAAATTTTTGGTTTGTTTTCTATTTTTTCGTATTTATTAAATAAATATTTGCAAATTAATTATAAGTTCTTATTTTTTATTTATAATAAAAACAAATTTATTTGTTATCATTTGGCATATTTATATTTTGATTTACTTTTTTGAGTTTTGCAGATTTATAAACTAATTATTTAGATTTACTTATAGATTATATATTTTATATTTATATTTTATTTTCTAGATTTATATATACACACACACACAATATTTTTGTAGTTGATATTATTATTTTTCTATTTTATTTTATATTTTTATCAATACTCTTTTTTATTTTTATATTTATTTAATAATTTCATAGAATCTAATTAAGAATTTTCCGAGTTAATTTAACTTATTTTATGAATTTTCTTTTTAATTTTATCTAATTATTGAATTTTCGGTTTTGTTTCATATTTATTAAATAAATATTTATAGTTTAATTATAATTTCTTATATTTTTATCTATATGATTTTACTAAAATTTGTAATTTTATTTTATAGCATTTGAGAATATTTATGTTTACTTTTGCTTTTTTGGGTTTTTAGAATTTATTAACTAATTATTTACATATATTTATATATTTGTTTTAAATAATTCTTTATATTTTATATTTTCTTCAAGAAATTTATATTATTTTATTTTTCTCAAACTTTATTTATAAGTATACACAAAACTTCTATATATTTAATATTTTCTTTACATTAATCATAATCTTCAAAAGAATATTTATATAAATAATAAAGATGTATACTACAAATAGTAAGTAAAAAGGGAGGGAAAATTTTAAAAAATATTTTTAGAAACGCTAGCCTTTATATATATATATATATATATAGATGTTTTTCGTTTTGGGGTAGTGAACATTGTGCAGTTGTTAGAGAAGTGAAAGTTATGTTGTTGGTGGAATTTACATTAATTTGAAGCTAAGTACTATTTTCACTCCGATCAAGTAAAACTTATGTTTCGACTAAGTACACCAACCATACTAAACAACATAGTGTTTGTTTTCCACGGTAAGTACTAGTTATATTGAACCTAAGTACTATTTTCACTCCAATCAAATATAACTTATGTTTCGACTAAGTACCGCAACCATACTAAACAATATAATATTTATTTTCCACACTAAGTACTAGTTATATTAAACCTAAGTACTATTTTCACTCCTGTCAAGTATAACTTATGTTTCGGCTAAGTGCCGCAACTATACTAAATAATATAATATTTGTTTTCCACACTAAGGACTAGTTATATTGAACCTAAGTACTATTTTCACTCCGATCAAGTATAACTTATATTTTGACTAAGTACCGCAACCTTGCTATACAATATAATATTTGTTTTCCACACTAAGGACTAGTTATATTGAACCTAAGTATTATTTTAACTCCGATCAAGTAAAACTTATGTTTCGACTAAGTACACCAACCATACTAAACAATTTAATATTTGTTTTCCACAATAAGTACTAGTTATATTGAACCTAAGTACTATTTTCACTCCGATCAAGTATAACTTGTGTTTTGACTAAATACCGCAATCATACTAAACAATATAATGTTTGTTTTCCACACTATGTACTAGTTATATTGAACCTAAGTACTATTTTCACTCCGGTCAAGTATAACTTATGTTTCGACTAAGTACCGCAATACTAAACAATATAATGTTTGTTTTCCACAATAGGTACTAGTTATATTGAACCTAAGTACTATTTTCACTCCTATCAAGTATAACTTATGTTTCGACTAAGTATCGCAACCATACTAAACAATATAATGTTTGTTTTCCACACTAAGTACTAGTTATATTGAACCTAAATATTATTTTCACTCCGAACAAGTATAACTTATGTTTCGACTAAGTACCTCAACCATACTAAATAATATAATATTTATTATCACTAAGTACTAGTTATATTGAACCTAAGTAGTATTTTCACTCCAATCAAGTATAACTTATGTTTCGACTAAGCACCGCAACCATGCTAAACAATATAGTGTTTGTTTTTCATACTTAGTTTATTCCCACTAAATACTATTTATACATACAATGAATATAATTTTCTAATTAATTCTTAATCTTACATTTTATATGTATAGACAAAGTATTGATGTATATATATATGTGGATGAAAAGGTATAACTCATAAGAAGAGAAATGACATAAATACCATGTATATATAGAACCAATAATGTTGTCCTTTAATATGTATTAAAATCAAGTATTGTTGGTGTTTTCAATGATACGATTATTGAGTAGATTCGTTAATCCCGAATATTTTTATATTCCATGTGCATTTTTCTTATTCATTATGCTTTTAGTACTTAGTTCACATGTACTTAGTACTAGTTGTTATGGATCCGATACTTAGTTTAAATGCATCCAATACTTGGCGATTTTATTTTTTATTCATTATGTCTTTTAGTGCTTAGTATATGTGTATCTAGTACTTAGTTCACATGTACTTAGTACTTAGTTGTTATGCATCCGATACTTACTTTAAATGCATCCAATACTTGGAGATTTTACTTTTTATTCGTTATGCCTTTTGGTACTTAGTGTATGTACACGTTGTACTTAGTTTTTATGCATCCGATACTTAGTTTAAATGTATCCAATACTTGTCGATTTTATTTTTTATTCGTTATGCCTTTTATTGTATGTGCATCTAGTACTTAGTTCACATGTACTTAGTACTTAGTTTTTATGCATCTCATACTTAGTTTAACTGCATCTAATAAACTAAATACATAAATCCACCAACCTAATCAAGCATATTCGAAGTATCCATATAATAAATACACAGCCAAATGAAATACAAACCATCATAACAACTTCAAGTAAAAATTCAACATTCATCATAAATACTTAATATGCAATATATTAGCATCATAGAGAATGTCATACAGTATTTTTCTGGAATACATATACAAAATATTTTCCATAAAATTTCACTAGTTAATCCTAGGATATAATTACAAAAAATCCCACCAGTTAAGCCTAGGATATAATTACAAAAAGGGTTGGATCAGGTTATAAAAGGTTCCACCATTCCCATATTATACCAGATTACAGAAAATCCCATCACTTAAGCCTAAGCTATAATTACAAAAAATTGGACCAGGTTATAAAAAGTTCAACCAGTCAAACTCCTCAAAACACATTGGACCAAATTACAAAAATTCTTACCTATCAACCTCAAAACACAAAATACAGAGCATCCACCTTTATTTACCTTCTTTGCATGTACGTCGATTATGCCCTTGTTTACCAGAATTTTTACACTTTCTAACCATGACAACTACTTGTGATGGACGTCTCTCTGTCATTCTATGACCGGGCTGAGCTCGTACATCGGGGGCACGAATTACATCGTCTTGAAGAAAATCCAATATATTATGGTCAAAGTTTGGTATAGGATTTATTGTTCAACCATAAGCTTGTTTATACATCCTAACTTGATAATAATTATCACAAAAATCATACACAGATAATGACTTCGACTTAATACACGCACATGCATGTTTGCATGGTATTTTTGATATTTGCCATTCTCGATAAGTACAAGTACGAGCCTGCAAGTTGACTGCACAAGTTTTGTCGGTATCATATACCTCAAATGTTCATGTACTTGACTGGGCAATTTTTAAAGGATGGGAAGCAGTATAGTTCAATGCGAGTTTTGTTTCAGGCTTAGGGCACAACACATTAGAAAATTTTGAAACCCCTCCGCGGCGAGCATGGTTCATGGTCATAGTTTGTTTTCTGATGTGATCCACCATAGCTACAACAGGCATGAAACATGCGGGTTTTACCCAATTATTCCAACACTCTGCTTGATTATTATTAATGACACCCCAACGATCTCCACAAAATAAATAATTAGCCCAACATTGTGGCTCGGACGTCATAAAAAAATCTCTAGCAAGAGGCATCGAATCCAATATACTATCTATATGTCGCTTATACACTTGTCTCGTATGAGCATATGCGGCTTTGTTAAAAAATGAGCACCAATGGATCTTGTTATGCACGGGGTACTTTCTCATAACCTTACAAGGAAAAAAAACACAAGGTTAGAATGATATGAAAAAATACACATGGTCCGGAATAATAAATTATATTATAGTAGTAAGAAAGCTTAAAAACTAACTTCACACCAATCATAATATAAATCTCTTACCATCTTTTTAAAATTATCAACCAAGTGTCTCAAACAAGAAGCCTGGTGGCTGCCAGGAAAAAGCATCGGGATTACTTTAAGAAGACCACTACTTCGATCACTTAAAAAGGTGAATCTTCTGAAACTTGATACGCCCAAAGAAATTAAAGCACCCCTAAGTTTTATGCAAAACCACTCCCAATTAACATCATTCTCAACATCAACGACGACAAATGCTATTGTGAATAAATCACCGTTCGCATCCTTGCTCACATCACTTAACAGGCACCCTTTAAACTTATTTTTAATAAAAGTACCATCTAAAAAGATCAACGGTCTACATCTAGTCACAAAACCAATGATACAAGCATAGAAGGGGAAAATTGCTTTTTTAGTCAATTGTATTGTCCACTTTCTAAAAAAGGACCATGATATTGTCCAGTATCAAAACACCTACACTAAGTTGGTAAAAATATCAAAAAAGGTACAAAATTATCTCAATCGGGCTTTTTTGCTGACGTGGCGTGATTCAATAAATATTTTTTTATCATTTTTCTTTAATTTTAAATATTAATTGAACAAAAAAAACTGAGAAATAAATTTCTTTTGGTCCATTATTTTGGCCACATTCCATAAAAAACTATGTGACATTCCAAAAAAACTTGATCGGGGCATTTTTCTGACGTAGTGTTATTCTATATATTCTTATCATTTTTATTTAATTTTAAACATTAAATTGACGACAAAATCTTATTTGCCCGTCATTCTTTTTTCTTGAATCAAATTAATATATTTTATTAAATAAATTTTTTTAAAAAGTTAGTGATAAATAAAAAATATAAAGTAGATCTTACAAAATAATAAAATAAATATAAAATTATTTATAATTTTTTATTATTAGTAAGATTTTAATTAATAGAAAACTAATAAAATTATAAATGAATATAAAAATATAAATTGAATTTTAAAAAGTTATTTAAAATATAGATATTTATAAAAATAAATCTAATTCTATTCATATAAAATTATATATATGTTTTATAATTTTTTATAATATATTTTATGATTTGATATTTATATCTAATTGTATTAGATGATTCTTTTTATTAATAATCATTTCCTAGTATAAATTTCTATAATTATTTTATAATTTCTTAATATTTATTTTATATTTTTATATTTATCACGAATTTTTAACAATTCTTTATTGATTCAATTTTTATTGATTTGATTAAAGGAAAAATAAAAGAAAAACGGAAAATAAAAGGGAGGGCAAAACATATATGTAATGTTTATAATTATAGAAAAACTGATAAGAAAATATAGCACCACGCCACGCCAGCAAATCTCGATCAAACTTTTTTTTGGACCATTTTTGATGAATTGGCCAACTTAGCATATGTGGTTTGATGATGGTCAATGTCACGTACCTTTTCTGAAATGTGGCCAGTATAATGGACCAAAATTTATTCTTTCTCAGGTTTTTTTGTTCAATTAATGTTTAAAAATAAAGAAAAATAATAATAAATTATTGAAGCACGCCACGTCACCAAAAAAGCCCGGTCGGGATAGTTTTGTACCTTTTTTGATAGTTTTACCAACTTAGTGTAGGTGTTTTGATACTAGACAGTATCATGGTCCTTTTTTGGAAAGTGAACAATATAATGGACTAAAAAATCTATTTTCCCGCTTAGAAGCAAATAAAGAGCCGACGAAATTTTTGAGTGTCTGGATCAATCTCACAGTCAGCGATACTTCCTGGGTTTGTCTTAAGCACTGCATTACAATACCACCTAAGTTTGTCGTAAGAGTCCCTATCTACTCCATGAAGGTCGTGCATGGCTATTTCCTTCCCGACCCATGCCTTGTGATACTTAAGAGTTAAACCGTAATCCCTATGGAGGTCTTAAAATCATGCATGGACTGTAACATGGCTCGTCTCTCAATTTTTCTCTAATTATAGTTGAAACCCAAGTGGAATCTACTCACGGATGCTCCTTACTTAGAAGATTGGACTCACCACAAGTGTGAGTTAAATTGCACTTTCAAATGGCAAATGATTTATCCGCTTTTTATCTTGATGCATATATTCGCCATCCACAATTTTCATTCGTACATAAAACTTTAACCTTTACACTATCATTATCCTTGTACTTAAAAAGAATGTAACGTAGCAATGGCATAATTTTTAACATGATTTTTGAAATCAGGAGCATCTTTGAAAGTTTGTCCCTCCCCGCGGATGCAACGACGCCAAGAATCAAGAGAGTTGGTTTACGATATTATATGAGATTCATGTAGAACAACCTCCTGAATTCATCATAAATTATAATAAGGTTTATTATTTTTGCCCCCTAAACTATTGGATTTTTCACAGTTTACCATACAAACTATTATTTGTGACAAGCTGCCTTACAAACTATGCGCGGTTTGAAATTTGCCCCCTAAAGAAGATTTTTTGTGGTTTTGAGACCAAAGTCGGATGACGTGGTGCAACCGGATTGTGCCACATCATTTGGTTTTATTATAAAACCATAAACATCCAGGTCCAGGGGCAAACTACAAATCGCGCATAGTTTGTATGGCGGTTTGTCACAAATAATAGTTTGTATAGTAAACTGTGAAAAACGGAATAGTTTGGGGGGCAAAAAAAATAATTATTGTTTCGTCCTGAGATTTACACCAAGAACGCCGGCACCTTCCTCTGAAAGTTTCCCGACCTGCTCCAATAAAAACACATTAGAAAGGACCGCCGAGAGTTTTCCGTTAGAAACCTCTCTGACGCTTAAGTCAGTAAAGCATTTTTTACCGGAATAAAATAAATCAGTGGAAGAATGCTCAGAAAATCATACCTCCTCTGGCCCCAAGGCTGGGGTATATATATAGTTATTCATCACATGGGATCTTTCCGATATTCCAGAAATAGAATCCGCGAGTCGTGGGCCGTTATTCGGACTGACCTGAACAGGAAGCTTCTTCCAAGGGCAAGACAGTTCTGGTTTTACGTTTCTCACTTTCCTGACCTGCTCTCCTTGAAACCTTGTCAAAGGCTAAGGCATCAGATCAGGCCAGGGCAACATCCCTCAGGGTTATAGGCCTGTTCTCCGCCTTAGTCCTTCTCTCCTTCTTGAGCTGAGCAAGGTGGACCTCTCTCCTGAGTTACCAAACCCAGACCAGGGTCAATCCTTCCAAGCCTTACGCCTAACTAGCGTTACTCCTACATACTTGTCCAGCTCAGGCATATTTAGGTCTAACCAACCAGTTCCCCCCCCCCCCCCCCCCCCCCCCCCCCCAGTGGTTGGGATGAACCGTAAAAAACCTAGGGTTTCTTTCAGGCGGTTGATATCCCAACACGTCCCCTCAAGTATCACGCCCCTGACATGCATTAAATGCATGAATGCCGTAAAATCCTCTTCCCGTATAAGCCACGCCTTTTGGGGAGGAGCTGCGACGCCTCCTATTCCACCTCAAGAGTTACACCCCATAACGTGTCCTTTCGGGTAATGTTCTCTGACACATCTTAAATGCACGAATCTCACCGAATCCCTTTCTCTCCTAAATACTCGTTTTTCAAACTTATTTCCTTTATCTTCCTAATTTTACCCTATCTTCTTTAGTGCTCATCTTCTCCCTTCAAGAATTTCCAGCTTTCCTCTTCCCTAATCAAGGATTTTCTTCCCCTAAGAACCAGGTATTTTTCCGTTCCCTATAATTTTCAATTATGTCCACCTCTACTTCTTCGTCCTCTTCTTCTTCTTTTAGTCTGTCATCTGCCTCCACATCTTCGGGGGCCATTCCCGGCGTCCCCCAACTTCCTCCTCCTCCCGTCGGCGGTTAAGATAATATTGTATCTATTGTCAGCGACCACACTCTTAGGGTAATATGGTCTAAATTTCCCATTTCTGACAGTTTTTCCTTTACGAACCCTGCCGCCGGTGAGAGGGCTTGAAAACCCCCTCCCAACCATCTGACTTTTTTCATTGATCAATTTCAAGTCGGATTGAGCCTCCCCGTCTATCCCTTTATCTTGGCCATATTCTGGTGATATCGAATCCCAGTACACCAATTTGTACCCAACGCCTTTCGAATCATGATAGGGTTTCACTTGGCGGCCCAGTTTTCTGGAATTACGCCTACCACCAATTATTTCTCTCCCTATTTCAGGCCAAAAATTCATCTTCTGGCTTCTTCTATCTTGTCGCCCGAGCCGGCGTCCAATTATTGACCGGCAAACCTTCATCCAACAAAGCCTGGAGGAAGAAGTTATTCTTCATTCGGTGCTCAGGTGATTTGGGCTTTCCTCCGACGACCATCAACGCCCTCCCAGCTCAGTCCCCATTATCAACAGGAGATCGACCCCCTCACCGAGAAAAAACCATCCACACCTTAAACCAACACGTTTTTCACCTGACCAAACTCCTCACTCCCAAAATCCTGAGCTTCTTCAACTCCCAACAAGGGAACGATCCTCTACCTCCTGAAATTGGTACTCCCATGGAGCTAGAACAGCTCCGCCTCCTTCTTAAATACTTACCAGATCTGGAATCTCTTCCTCACTTTATCTTAATTTTATTATCACTCACTTTTGGTTATTCTTTTCTTGCAGCAACAATGATGTAGAAAAACATGGCCGCACTTCTTCAGGTATCTGCTCCTTCTATTGGGAAAAGCCCCCTTGGCGATTCGGCCAGGGCTAATATCTATGAGGAGATCGTGGCACCGACTAGACTAGAGGCGACAATCGAGCCTCAGGAGGCACTACAAGAAATTTGATTTTCAATGACGATACATTTTATCACTAAAAGTCTATTTTTTCGTCACTGAAGAGAAACGGTGACGAAAATGAGCGTCACAGCGGTTGTCATAGTATTGTTGTCACCATTGGTGAAAGTGATAATTTTCTCAAGCGCGTCACTAAATGTTCGGTTTTGATGACGCTCATGTAAATTGTCATCATAGATGATACTATTTGGTGACGCTGAATTCGTCATGTAAGTGACTGAAAAATCGTCATCAAAAGATCAGTTTTGTCACCGTATGTTACCATTTTCAATGACGAAGACTTAATTTGTCATCAAAACATTTGACTTTCCGTGACAAACATAAATACGGTGACAATTTTTATTGAGTTATAATGATGCTCGTATTGTCATAATATGTACTAAACATTTGCTGAATATAATGTAATTCGTCACAATAGATTTGTTTTATAGTGACGCAATGTTGACCGTCGCTGAACATCTATAATTACAATGACAAATCATTGTGTCACCATTTACTATGAAAGGTGATGGAATTATTTGTCACGAAAGAATTAGCAATATATGACGAATATTATAATCATCATAAAAGGAATATGTTCAATGATGATTTAAGGGTTACATATGGTGATAAAATCCATTGTCATTAGATGAGTTTATATGGTGACAAGCCAATCATCATTAATGATTTAGTTTAAGTGACAAGTTCAAAGTATTATGTGATCAAACAAGTTGTCATGATTTATTAAAGTGACAAATTTGAAATACTTATGTGACGCTTAAGTTGTAATAATTGAGTGAATATGTACATTAATTTGTCATTATGATTTTGTAAGGAAGAATATCATAGCGATGAAAATGAAAGCAAATGAGCATTTACCATTACAATATAATGATAAAAATATTCCAAAATATTTCTTCGACCATTCCGAACATATACCAAAACGCTAATAATTAGCCAAAATAATACTTTAAATAACCAGAACCCCAATCTAACTAGCGAACTTAGTGAATTGCACTCAACTTTTAGGTCTTCCAATCAACGGATCCACCTCTATCTTCATTTTTTTTTCCCGAAGAGACATCAAATGCCTTCACGATGCCCCTGATCCATTGTTACGTTTTCTTTCTCAATTCTGGAAACTGTATCAGCACATCAATTAATTAGGTATATAATTAAGCATCATTAGTTGATTTTGATAACTATTGTACATATATGAACAGGTGACATATAAGTAGAGTGACATATAAGTAGAGGGGTATTAATAAATCTGAAATGATGGCACAACATTTGGAAAGAAAAAAACAACAACATTTTTTGTCAAATTAATTCCTTACCCCACGTTAATGAAACCACTTTTCTTGAACTCACAATAAAGTATATAATCATAGTTCCCCCAAGAGTTACCACCACTCTGATCAATGGGCTAATCTTTGGCTCTCCTTTTATAATCTACGTTCGCTGGAGCAGGCATTGGAACGAGAGAAACTGCATAACCCACGTATGGATCGTACGGGGGAGGAGCAGGGGGCATATACCTGACATGAAATAACATCTTTATTAAAATTTAAAAAAAAACACTCCACGCAAAAGCTTCGGTATATTTTTTCATCTACAATTTGTATGTAAATCTATATACAACATACCCATTTGGTGCCCAGATAGCTGGTGGGGAGGATGAAAAGGAGACGTTGAATAAGCAGTGTGTGTATAATCAATCACCTCCCGTTCGCATCCGTTTACTCTGGTCATAAGCATTTGAATCAGCAAAGAAAAATACTAAGTATGGGAAAGTTATACCTACACGCACTCAGGTCTAAGCAAATACCTCATTACCTCATTTTATGAAAACTACATTCCTAGAAAGAAATAACAAGAGAAAAAAAGGGAAAAGAGGTAAGTGTTTATTAATTAAGCTAACACAGTAGCATTTATTATAAAACTTGAAGCAAAAAAGAATATATATGTAATGATATATAATAAATACATGTATAATATATTCTTCTTTACCCATCACCAAAATGAACAGACACTCTCTGAGAGTTTAATATACATAATCCTATCAAAGTCCCATTGATACATGCTTGCGCACATACTCTAACAGAGTCCTCTAATCGAAACAGAAAAATAAACTCGACCTTTCAACTCTCACAAAGTAGAGCGCATATAAATCAACCAAAAAAAACCCGAAGACCTATCTAAATCATCGTGAACGTTTATTTCTTTCTTTACCAAGAATAACCATTCTTTTGCTATTTCTCCCCGGATGAATATTTCCAAAAATAGCAATACYTAAAAAGCACTAACCTAGTCAAGCGCCGATTTGTTTTTCCGACTAGACGGCTTCGGAATAGCCGCATTCGAAAGAGCCAGAAAATCCGGCTTCAAACTCCACTTCGACGTGGGCCACAATAATAACAATGCTCCGTTTTCTAAATCCTACAAACTCGATGTGCTCGACGATTTTCTAACTCCATTCCCATTGTCGATCAAAATAGAATCTCCTAAACCCACAGGAATCGTGCTGGAAAGAAGTATCTTAATGAATACCAATTAAAAATAAAGACCAAGATAAATTATAGGCTGCGTTTGTCATTATATTGAAGTATCTAAATGGTAACTTTTAAGAGAAAAGAAGTCACCTGCAGTAACAGATTCTAAATTCTCTCCACTCGATGCATTCTTTTTTCTTCTTGATCTGGAGAAGAAAAAACTCATTGAACCTTAAATTTCACAAAATGGAAAATCAAAATAACTAAACAAAGAAAGAATAAAGCAGAAAATAGAGAAAGTTATTCAGGAAGGGGGGAAAGGAGAGAGAGAGAGAACAAAGAAAACCAATTTCATTCCCCACTCCAGACTGAATTTTCATTTTACTCTTTTTCCAAGACTTTTCGTTACTGAACTCATAGAAGGTACTGTAACTGTTAATTAACTGGTGGGTTTTGCTAAATGCTAACTAAATAAACTGAAAATAAGTTACTGTCAACACTTCAACCTCAGAAGATAAAAACTGAAATTGAGCTGAATCTGTTTTCTGATGCAATTTCAAATATCAGATAACACTGTCTGTACACAATAATTAGTTGCACAAATTTGTATAATAATCAACGTAATAATATGCAGCGACTAGAAACATAAAACACAGTGTGCAGCTTAAAATCAAAAAAAATGCAGGATAAATTAAAAGAAAAAAAAAACATACAATTAAAAAAATGAAACCTTTGGCTCGGGAAAAGGCTTGGCCCTCAGGCCCAAATCGGGCAGCCGAGGTGCCGATGGAAAAACGTCGTTCTGCGATGCTAAGCAATTAGCTAAGCTTTTGGATTTTCTGTGGTGACTCGGCGGTGGGTTAGAAAGGGGCGAGGATGATTTGGCAAATGGGCCGTCCTCTAGATAATGGGCTCCCTCTTTCTGGTTGATTAACACATATTTGTCCTTATTTTTAGTAGGTTTATAACTTGTTTTTCCTTTTGTTTTTGGTATAAGTTGGGTAGTTTAAGCTCGATTTCGTATATTTGTACTCTCAGCTTATTTTATCGCGTTTTGATCTAGATTGATGCAAATAAGTGATTATTTGTGGTTTTTCACTTTACAGCTAAGTACCGGACGAGTTCGGCAAATAATTAGATGAAGTTGATACTCGCGAAATGGAGAACGAGCTTTCCGGTGAACGAGTAGCAAACAGATAGAAGGAGACGGAGGCAAACGCGCAGCCGCGTCGACTGACGCGACCATCGACGCGAGTCATGACCTGCGTCAGTCGACGTAGCATCGACGCAACGTCGACGCTACTTGCTGAGCGTCGATGTCGACGCATCTATGTCGATGCAACGTCGGCGCTACTTGCTGAAGCGTCGATGTCGACGCATCTATGTCGACGCAACGTCGACGCTACTTGCTGAAGCGTTGATGTCGACACATACCGTCGACGCACCCGCCCAGCCGACGCGCGCGCCAGGCAGCACCGATGCCGAGCACCAGAACGCGTCAGTCAACGCACCGTCGACGCTCCGTCGACGCGACGGCCCAGAATCGGAAATTTTAGGGTTTCTTATGCTCCAAGTCAAGAGAAATCTATTTAAACCCTTCCAAGTCCTCCCCAAAACACACTCTCCTACCCATATACACTGAATTCTTGATCGTAAGGTTCGAGAACAACACCCTCCTCATCCCAATAACAACAAGTGATCAAGATTGAAGATTCGTGGATCACCAAGCTTCAACTGTCCGTTCGCGATCCGTTCTTCGACCAAGATCATTCACCCCTCCGGAGTAGCCGGAGAATTTACTACGCTTTCTAGTTTAATAAGTACTCTAAACCTTTATTTCGTTTTCGTAGTTTAATTTATGCGTTTAAGTAACTGCTTTTCAATAATTTTTCTTGAGTTGTTTGATACTTCGAACTTGAGATATTTTTGATATTGCAATTCGTAATCTTAGTTTAATTTGTGGTTGGGTTATTATTCTTGTTAGTTAATTCGTTTAGTTCACTAGATAATTGATGTTCGGTTATGCTAGTTAATCTTGTTAAAGTATTTAGAATAATTTCTCTAGTTCAAGTAGCCTGAATTCAATTTCCTAGTTTGAATTA
>BMAC01001059.1:234951-263513 GCA_014905375.1 Phtheirospermum japonicum | reverse complement strand
AACCCAAACCAACAACAAATCAGTTGCAAATATCCTCAAGAGTTATCGGCTCAAGCGAATTACCTCGAATTTATGCGGAAAAGAGAAGAGGAATCGAAACCACGGCAGGATTTGAACTTTGAGAATTGGAGAAGGAACTTGTGAATTCCCGCGTGAATGGCCTTGTCGATCGACTAAGAGTATCGTCGAGCGAACGACGTAAACCAAACGCGCTACGTGGGAGGCAACCCACGACTTTCTGACTCTCCTCTCTTCTTGTTTTTCTGTTAATTTAGTGTATATTCCATCTCTATATAGTGTTAATGGAAATTTTGGGGGTTTGTGTAGGTCCAGTGCTGAAATTTTGGGAGAAAACAGGATCAAAAATGAAGTAAACTGCTGGAATGCAGTCGATCGACTGCACATATAGTCGATCGACTGGAATGGCTATCGATCGACTGAGAAATCGACTGACGTGATCAAATCGACTGGATTCCAGAACTTTTTAGCCTCTTGGCATGAGCAGTCGATCGACTGGTGACTTGCTGATCGACAGCCAGTCGATCGACTGTGGTTCGATCGACCGCAACGGAGTAATCGACTGGATTACAGGGACTTTCGTACTTTCTGACAACAGCAGTCGATCGACTGTCGGCAACCGATCGACTGCAGTCGATCGACTGATCGGCAGCGGGCCTATAAATAGCAGTCGATCGGCACCGTTTTTCTCCACCCAAAAAAAAATCGACCAGAAATCCGAAAAAAACTGAAAAAAGGAGCAGAAAATATAAAAAAGAAATATAGAAAAGAGAGAAAGCTAGAGAATCGTCTCTTAGTCGATCGACCGGGGCAAACTACGCGGGAATTCTCATTTTATTACTTCCTCTCCAAATTCAAATTCTCCTTGGGATAGGCTCGATTCCTCGTTCAATTTCCGTTTCACTTTCAACCAAATTAATCGAGGTACTTCGCTTAAACGATCATTTGGGAACCAGGGAACTTGATTTTTGTTGTTGATTGTGTTTGTGGGTAGGAATTTTAGCCTTTCTAGTTTGATCCTCTCCTTTAAAAACTTCGCCCACAAAGTGCTCGACAAATTGCCCCAAAGAACTTCCAATTTTTATTTTCGTCGTTCTTCGTTCGTTTTGTTTTCGAAACCTCCCTACTACAAACTCGACTACCGTCTTTTGGGAAATGAAATGGCCGGATTGCGGCTCAACATCATAAATGTTGCCGAACTGCGGCTAACTTGGGTCGGATTGCGACCTCGATCGACGAAAATTATACGGCAGACGCTACTAGCGGTAAGCTCATCGTTATCCCTGAATGCTACGTTTAGCTGTAGGTTTAGCGGTTGATCATCATCGTTAACGCCTTGAGTGAGTGGAACCAGCGGTAAGGCCTTGCGGTAGCGAGCTACCGTTATATAACCGTTGTCCAGAATAAGCGATTTATCGTATTTTCTGCACATCAACACACACATAAACGTACCACGGCAATTGACAAAATATAAAAACAAAAATAAATTAAATAAAAATTAAAGAAAACAAAAATTAACGAACGCTTGGGTTGCCTCCCAAGAAGCGCAACATTTAACGTCATATGCTCGACGCAATTGCTTGATCAATTTTGAGCTCGTGGTGGGTCTACGAACTCCTCCTTACTTCTATCTTGACCCTTCGTATATTTCTCGTAATAAGGCTTAAGTCGATGCTTGTGGACTTGGAAACTTGATTTCTCACTCTCATCGTACAGTGTGGCTACACCATACTCATCCATCTCTTTTATTAAAAACGATCCACTCCAAGCAACTTTAAAATTGGTTGGATCAAACTTACGATCGAAATTATACAGCACTTGGTGACCAACCTTGAACCTCAAATCATCTAACTTCTTATCAAAATCCTCGTTTGACTTATTCTTCTTTGTCCAATCCTTGCTATTAGCCTCGCTCTTTTTCTTCGTACGTTTAAAATTCTCGTAGGGGTCGAGGGAAACACATCTTGAACGATTATGCGGTGGCTTCATCTCTTCTCTTGGCTCAAACTTCGAACGATCTCGTTGTGGTCTCAACTCCACTTTTGGCTCATTTTTAGGCATGTTAAACCTCATGGGCAATCCATCAGCAAATGCCTCGACATTATCAAACTCTTTGATCGTGCCGATGCTCAGGAGTTCATTCACGCAAGAATCCACTAAATCAACAGTAGAACATTCGTCCTTTATAAATGGTGCAGGAGTCTTCTGAATATCTTGAAGTGAAAACGTCACCGTTTCACTTAAAACGGACATAGTCACCCTTCCCTTATTTACGTCGATCACCGTGCACGTTGTAGACATGAATGGACGTCCTAACAAAATGGTATGTTCTCGGTTCTCGCTTTGTACGTCACCAACATCCATAATGACAAAGTCAACTGGCACTACTAGCTTGTCTACTTGTTCTAAGACATCCTCCACAATCCCCAAAGGTAGCCTTATCGTTCTATCCGCCAATTGTAACCTCATCGTGGTCGGTTTCAGTGGTCCTAGGTCAAATTCCTTGTAAATTGAGTGGGGCATCAAATTTTTGCTAGCTCCAAGGTCAAGCATTCCCCGTGCCGTTTGTCCATTCCCGAGAGAGATAGTTATGCAAAAACTCCCGGGATCCTTCTCTTTGGGTGTCGATGGTGTTGTAAATATGTCACTAACCTCCCTTATCAGAGCCATATGTTGATTTGCAGCCAAACGCCTTTCCTTTGATGCTAGCTCCTTGAAAAACTTCACAAATACTGGCATTGTCTTTATCACCTCTATCAAGGGAAGGTTAATATTCACATTTTTCAATAAGTTATATAGCTCCATGAATTTTTTATTCTCCTTGGCCGGACGTAGGCGACTTGGGAAAGGAACATGATCATAAACAGTCAACTTCTTCGGTGGTGCATTTAAGGAATCAATGGGATCTTCAGTTGCTGTTGAGTTTGGCCTCGAAATAATTGTATTTGAGGATTTATGCATTAGATTGGCCAATTTGGTTGCATCTACTTGTGGTTGGGTCTCGGCCTCTTCCTTGTCTTCCTCCTTTTCTAGATCGATGCCGTTATCCACTATTTTTCTGCTTCTCAGCACATGAATAGCCGAGGCGTGTTCTGTTTGGCTTGGAAAAATATCTTTCTCCTTCTTCAATGGCACCATGTCAGTTGCCAATTGTCCTACCATTATCTCCAATCTTCTTAGTCCTGATGAATTTTCAAGAGTTCTCGGCCATTTCAGTCATCATCGTTCTCAATTCTATCATATCGTCTCGAACTTCCTTCATTTTCTCCTGAACATGTGTTAGGCCATCTTGGTTCTGAATAGTTTCGGCGACTTGGTTTTGCTGCCAGACTAAAAGTTGATCAGTCGACTGAACTGTAGTAGGAGTTTGCCCTTGTACTTGGAATTTATTCGGAGGCGGTGCTTGCGTATATGGTAGTCTTTGCCCGGGATGTTGTTGGTTCGAATAATACTTGATGGCATTGACGTACCCTCGTTGTTCGTTGTTGGTTGAACACATATTTTCTAAGTGTTCGGGAGATCCACATTTGTCACATGTCGCTACAGTCTCCTTTGAAGAAACCTGGTTCGTTCGTGGGGCTCTCGATGCTGCTAATTCTTCATTAAGTACTTCCCTGATCATCTCCTTGATCGTTTGACCATCTCTCACCAAAACCTTAACTCCTTCTTCTTTATCTGTCTCGATGGTGGAAACTTCATTTACCTTTAATTTACGAGGTCGTGAGTTGGTTTGTCTCGACTTCCCGCCTTGCTTCTCCAACACTCGTCTCACCTCGGTGGCCGTCAAATCTCTGAAGTCTCCCTCTGCTGCTATCTCTACTTCTCTCTTTCCATTGTCTAATAACCCATCAAAGAAAAATTGGTTCATCATTTTGGGGGAGTAGTTATGGTGGGGACAAGCTTGCAAAAGCATCTTATAACGCTCCCATGTTTCATGAAATAGCTCCCCCTCCAATTGTTCAAACGTAGCTATTTGCCTTCGAATATGCCCCGTGGTTTGTGCGGAATAATATTGATTGAGGAATTTCTCGCTTATCATCTCCCAATCAGTTAACGATCTTGGTTCTAAGGATAGTAACCACGTATTTGTCTTTTCTTTCATGCTATAGGGAAAGAAAATCATTTGTATCTCCTCCCAGTTAAGGCCATGACCTACAAATCTTCCTACTTCATCGATAAAGTAGTTTAAAAAAGCTAAAGGGTCTTCATGGTCATTCCCGTGAAAATTCGGAAGTAAATTGAGTTGATGTGGTTTAATTTCTACTTCCCTTGCAGTCGGTCCAAGAACAATAGCGGACCCATAAGGCACAACTTTCGGGCGTGCCAAATCTCGTTGTCGAGGTGCTCGGGGATGTCTTGGTGCTCTCTCTCTATGATAGGCAGCCTCGTAATCTCCTTCGTAATCTTGGTCATTGAACCATTCATCTACAAACTCTCGTCTAGGGATTGGTCTGTCAGGATAACCTTCATACACTTCCTCGTTATGTTGAGCGTTCCTTCCTCTATTTCCTTGTCTTAGTTGTAGTGGGGCCCGATTGTTTGGTGGTTGATTGTGACCTCCAAGGTATCGCAACTCGCTTCCATACTCTCCCCGACGTCTTTGTTGAGGTTGGAAAGGTGACTCATTGTTTAATGCATCGAACAACTCATCGTGGCCGCCTCCATGATTAGATCGTCTCGCCATGGATTCTGGAATCTCGTCACACACAAAATTCGTATCTAAAGAAGAATCGCTCTCTGAAACTGGTTCGGGTCTTGGTCTCGTTGGACGTGTGCGGTGGATGTTGTCGAAGAATGGTGCAAGATCGCGTCGAAGTGATCGTCTACCTTGCATACACTCAACAACGCATCAACGTACCAAATGGCAAAAATCCAAACCAAGTGCAATTATACAAATAACGATGAAATATAAAATAAAATGAAAAACATCCTTAATTCCTACTCGTTGCGTCGCCAAAACGGTGCCAAAATTTTGATTCAAACTTTTATGCACCCCTTTTTAATAAATTAATTTAAAAGCACGTCAGTTTTCTCGCAAGAGTACGAGGTACTTGTAAGGTGATGAGTTTGACTCGAGTCGTATCTGTCGAGGAAACAGCTATTCGGTCTTTCAGATGTTTTTCTCAATTACGAATTGAAATAAAATACATGTGCATTTGGGGTTTTAAAGAGATTAAATTGACCATTATGAACTAAAGCGATAATTAAATTAAAACTAATTTAAACTAATTACTTAAACTAAATTATCAACTACGAGCTTTAATTAAACTAACAATAATACGCAACCATGAATTAAACCTAATTAACGAATCTAAGAGCATGAACATAAGAAATTATCACTAAGCAATGTATCATATGAATCTAAAAATGAATAACTAAGCATAAATCAACTCGCATAAATTAACTAAATTAATTCAATATCCAAGCATGAAACGATTAAATAAATTAAACTAGTTCTAGAAATAACTAAGAAATTAACTAAGCAATTAACTACGAAATTAACTACGTAACTAACTAAGAGTTTAGAGTATTTATTGGAACTAAGAAAAGCAGTAAAAAGCTCCATCTATTCCGGAGTTGCACGTCGATCTTGGGTGAAGATTGAATCCCGAATGCGAATTCGATGTTTTGGACGCGTTTTTCTTCGATCCTTGATCTCCGTCTTCAAATCTCGTTTATGAGATGTGGAATTATGTTTATTATAAGCTAATAAACCCTAGGTAGTCGTCTCCCTTTTGTATATCCGAAATATGGAAGGTATTTATAGATATTGCAAGTCTTGGCGCACAAGAAACCCTAAAATCGCAAAACTGGGCCGTCGCGTCGACGCTGCGTCGATTGACGTAGGCTGTCTCTCGGTGTCGACGCGGCCTGGGTGTGCACGTCGGATGGTCGGGTGCGTCGAATGACGCGGTCATGGATCGACGCTTCAGAAAGTTGCGTCGATGCTGCGTCGGTCGACGCGTCTAAGATCGACGCTTCAGAAAATTGCGTTGACTACTACCCCACACTTATCGGTTTGTTCGTCCTCGAACAACGAAAAGAATCGAGAGTGTACATGCAATGAAAATTGTGCAAAAACGAAAAATCCTTGTGCTTATCCTTTCTAATGTGATGATAGTATCAACATAGACTCGCTATCTTCATGCATTGCTCGTATTACTCTTTCTCAAATGCTAGCCAAATCGACGACTTCCTCTCAAATGGAATTTTGAGGGTGTTCGCTCAATTCGCTCAAGTGTATATAGGACGTGTTTACGCTCGAGTCGGTCAATACATGCACCTTGTCAAGTTTTCACAAATCGGACGCTCAAAATTGCTCAAAATTGGCTCTTTGGTAAGGTATGAAACATTTTGATATAGTGGCTAACACACAATCAAACGTGATCAATAACACACAAAAATCCTAATTTCTAAAACCCGAAGCTTATGATCGCTTCACCTTTCCCAATTTACCAAATTCTCATTTGAAACCCTTTCGTACACTCACTTTCCCGACTATTATTTCTCAACACTTAAAAGCTTTCTAAATTTGCTTCTTTTTACTAAACTTAGTCTTTTTGAATTAGGCTTTTCACATGAACGCACGCTTTATCACTTTTCGTGACTTGTGTTGGAGTATTATTATTATTTTTCTTTTTTTTTGTATAAAAGCAACTCAAAACCCGAAACCCACAAAATATTTTCCACACATTTCTCGTTCTCTAACCACATACCCTCTTACCTCACAATTTACAAAGATACAAGAGCTAAAATCGAGCTCGGCTAACAAGAAACGGGATTAAGGCTCAAGGGGGCTCGTTTGGGATTTTTAAGTAGCTTACATATATGAATATGGCCGGAACAAGGGTGATATATGTGCCTCGAGGTCATTTTCAAATTCAATCATGTACGAGCAAAATCAAACCTCCTCAATGCAATTTCTGTAAAAATGCAATCAAGTCGATAAATCACACAAGGCTACTCACTAGTTTGCACCGAATTTGGGAGCGAAATCAAAAGAGCTTTTAGAGCTTTGCAATCTTTTCACGAGAAAATGTTGATTATATATATATAGGCGGTTTTTGGACGAAGCACAAAAATCCAACCCCTCACACAAGAGGCCATAAACATGCAAAAACCCGACAAGTAAACTATTCAAACTTCCAAGCACGTGGAGTTGTTCAACAATGTAATAACGAATCAAAAGACACAAAAATTGACTCAACCATATAAATGCACAAATAGTAAGCGTCACTTAACCAAGAATGCGTCACTTCACCAAGGCTCGAGTTAAGAACAACAAAACATGCTTTTCGCCACACGGACCCTAACCTCCTACCCACCCCATACTTAAACCATGCATTACCCATATTTTAATGAAAATCAAGTAAAAGGGGGGTGAATAGAAACTTCCTCAACCGAGCGAGTTTAGGTCGAGCTCGGTGGGGTCCACCTAATCATTTAAGCAATCCAAGCAAAAATCGAGCATGACTAGTAACTCCCGGCTCCACGAACGCTACTCTTTTATCCATGCGACCAAGGTTGGAGTCGACAAACAAAACCTAGAAAAGAGAATCGCACGAAATTAAAAACACAAGGCAATATGTACACGAACTCAAAAAAAATATTTCTTTCTTTTTTTCTTTTTTTTTTCAATTTTTCAAATGTTTTTGGATTTTTGAATATTTGAATGTTTTTGGATTTTTCAATAAAAGAAAGAAAGAAATAAAGAAATGGAAAGAACTTGGGTTGCCTCCCAAGAAGCGCTTGTTTTTTTCGTCATTAGCTCGACGTACTCCCTTTTGGTCAAGGTGGAAAGATTACGGGAGGGTCCACCAAGATAATCTCCTCCTTGTCGGGAGGATCCACTCTTTGGAACGTCCTTGGCGCATTGCATAGCTCATATAAGATCCGACAAAGAGTAAACATTCCAAATGGGCATTTGAAGCTCGTCTTGGCTAGGTCCTCGGGTGGAATGGTGGTTTTGAAATGCCCCGAAAACTCGTCTAAGAAGCGATAGGAATAATGGCCGGCTAGCTTGTTCATCATTTGATAGACAAACGGGTGAGGGAAAAGATCTTTCTTTGTGGACTCATGAAACTTCTTGAACTCGATCAACATCCTCCAACCCGTTGAAGCCCTCATGGCCAACAACCCTCTTTCTTTATCCTCAAGAGCTAAAAAGCCGCTCGTCTTGGGCACCAAGTCAATGGGATTCACCCACTCGCTTTTAGAAATCACGAACATCAAGCCCTCAAACAACAACCTCCACATCCCGACTCTCATCATATCGTCAAGAATCAAAATCGAAGGGCTAACTCTCTCGACCACTCCCGATTTCCAATGAAAAGCATTCTTAAGGATTTCAAGCACTTTAACCGTCCTCTCCTCCTTCTCTCGATCCGAATTTTCAAAGATTGATAATTTGCATGCTTTCCAATCCCATCATCAACAATCTCCACCCCAAGCAAATTTTCAAACTCTCCAATCCTATCATCAACTACCCCCACCTCCCCCTCTAAAAAGTCGTCGTTGCCCTCAACGACACACCGAAATTCATTAACACAAAAATCGAGGTCACATAGAGGCACAACGGACTCATCATGTAGAACAAGGGGCTCATCCTCACAACATCCCTCTATATCGACAACCGGGCCAACCACCTCCTCATTGGTCTTTTCCTCCATATAAGCTCGCTGGATTATACCTTCTATCATGTCCATATATATCCGATCGATAATAGAATCTTTTGAAAGAGAGGGCAAAGTGAGGTCCACGGGGTTGGAATCAAGAGGAGGAAGAACACTCGGATTTAAAAGCACATCATCTTCCAACGGAGAGACGACCATAATGTCAACTACCCCACACTTATCAAGGAATGGGACCGGAAGAGTGGGCGAAGGTAGTGGGTCTACGGGATAAGTAACAAGAGGATCGTGAGGTGGCGGTGGAGTAGGATAATCGGGTCCCGCACAAAGAGGAGTAGGTCCCGGGCTAGACATTTGAGCGATTTGAGCCTTCAATGCCGCAATTTTCGTAACCAAATCAAACTCCTTGGACGATAAGGGTGGAAACACCTCATGTGTTGGTGGAGGAGGTTGTGGCTCTTCAAGAGGAAATCCCCACACAAAGGGTCTACTAAAGTCTTTCATTGTGCGGACGGGGGGGTGCATCGGAGATAAAACCTCCAAAGCGATCATAGGCCTCGAGAGATTGGGATTTAGTAGTGGCACCACTCGGAGCTTGATTGAAATTGGAAGAACGAGAATCACCATACGAGCCGGGACTCGCAACGCCACCATTATACATATTCGGATAAGGCGTGGGGGCACTATATCCACCATATGGAGAGGAATTTGGATTTTGGTTACCAACGATCCCATTTGGATTAACAAAGCCTCCGTTATACATGTTCGGAATTTGAGGAATAGGGGCTCCGTAACCTCTATACGAACCGTTTGAACACAAGAAGCCGCTCGACCCAACATGGTTTGCACCATGCCCTCCCATGTCGGGTTGACCATAGCCGAATCCACCATTGGCAACGTGGTTTGCACCATGCCCTCCCATGTTGGGAATGTATCCACTATAGCTATAAGAACCTTGCATACTAAATAAAAACATCAAATAACAAAGCAAGCTAAAAACACAATGAAACTACAACCAAATCGAAAGCCTTAACCAAGCCGAGTCGCAACGGCGCCATTTTGTTTTCATAGTTTTAGTGGTGATGAATATATCATCGGGTTCATGGCTCGGTTTTATCGGATTTCAATTCAATTGAGGAATCTATGTGTTTCAAGCTCGGAAAATAAAAGGAAAATGAAAATAAAGCAAATAAACTATCTAAACTAGACTAGGAATTTAAAGTGCAAGTTGGTAGGATGCCTCGGTCGTATTCCTTAATTGAAAATGCAAGCAAGTAATGAAAACAAGTAAAAACAAGCATTATTTCACCGAGTACAAGCATGCATGCACAAGGTACAACTATGCATAAAATCCTAAATAATGAAAATTGACGAAAATTGAAAGCATGAATGTAAAGAGCAATGGAAATTAACATGAAAGTTTAAAACTTTAAGGTGAATAACAAGCAATAAAGAGTAGATCTAGGATTTAAGCATGAAACAAAGCATGAAAACTAAAACTAAAATAAATCATGTGAAAAACTCAAAGCCATGATGATCCAAGACCCGATCTACAATCTAGATGTGTCATTCATCTAAATTCCATAGCCAAATCTTAAGATCTAACATGAAATCAAGTAGTTAAGAGAAAAAGCATAATATGAAGAACATGCGTGAAATTGAAGAACAAAGTATAAAATAAAATAAAGCTTACTAGAATTAAGGAGAGAAACAAGCTTGAATTAAATTGCATCAAAGTAAAAATCCAAAGGAGTATTTGGATTCATCTTGAGCTTACAAACCCAAGGCAAAGCTTCCAAATTAAACTAAGAATAAGAGAGAGAAAATTATCCCAAACCCAAGTTTAGGTTGGGAGGAGGTGTCCTTCAAAAATGAAAGAAATATCATATTTATATTACATTTAATTGGGTTTAAATGGGCCAAAATAGCCTTAGAGGCTTTAAAATCCCGGGTTTGACTCGATTTTGACTCATGGCAAGCCTTTTTGGCACATTTGGGCTTGTTTGGCTTGACCATGGCTCGCTTTTGGCCGAGATGGCTCGTCCATGTCCGAGCCTGGGCGCCGCTAGGCGCAGTGTGGTCGGCAGGCTGGGCTGGTGTAGGCGAAATCCTGGGCGAGCTGCTGGGCGCGAGCAGGCGTGATGCTAGGCGAGAGCCTAGGCGCTGGGCTTGGCTGCTGCGCGTGGCGCTAGGCTGAAGATTAGGAGGGTGCCTAGGCTGAAGATTAGGCGAGAGCCTAGGCGGAGCATGTGGGAGTTACGTGCGCCTGCGCGCAGGCATTGGCAGACTGGCGCGGGTGCTTGTGCGCGCTGCTCGGCAGGCGCGCGCGGGCGAGCTGCTAGGCGTGAATTTAGGTAGATGCCTAGGCATTGGAGCTCCTAGGCGTGGCTTTAGGCAACGGTAGGCAAGCTAGGCTATCATTCCAGGGAGTTTGGCAATTTTGTAGCATCTCCTCACCCAATTAGGCATGTACTTAGGCAACTCTAGGCTAGAGCCTTGGTCTCCATGCCTTAGCTTGATTTCTCACCTTAATTCACCTATCAAATGAAACTTTAAAATATCAAAGCCCAAGAATTAAACTAAACCTCCAATTAATTGAAACCATTTAACCCAAATAAACATAAAATTGACAAGAAACATGAAAAACAACTTAAAATCTTAAATTAAACGACATAAAAACTGTTAAAACCACAATAAAACCCTAATTAAAAATACGAGAAAAACACAACAATTACATGCAAAACAACGCTGCGTCGGTCGACGCGTCTAAGATCGACGCTTCAGAAAATTGCATCGACAGGGCGTCGGCTTGGCGTCGATCATTGCCGGCGGTGACTCGCGTCGATGGAGCGTCGACGCTCGCGTCGATCGACGGAACAGAGAGCCTATCTCGGTTCTCGATCTTTTTGCTACTCGTTTCACCGGAAAGATCATTCTTCTATTCTTGAACATCAAACTTCGTCTATTACGCGGTAAACTCTTTCGGTTACTTAGCTGTGAGGTGAAAAACAACGAAATATCACCTAATTGCATCAATTACGATCAAAATGCGGTAAAATAAGATGGAATTATAAAAATATGGAATTATGTTTAAATCAACCAACTTATACCAAATACAAATAGAAAAACGAACTAAAAAGCTAATAAAAACAGGGACAAATCTACGTTAATATACGTTAAAAAATCCACGTGCTCGTTGAAAATATGATAAGTTGCATATCAACATGATATTGGAGTCAGTGAACTCTCATTGTCGTATTGTAAATATTATGTTCGTGATCGTTTAGTACCTCATCTCTATGGGTACTCAAAAAAAAAAAA
Organism: Phtheirospermum japonicum; assembly: GCA_014905375.1. NCBI lineage: Eukaryota > Viridiplantae > Streptophyta > Magnoliopsida > Lamiales > Orobanchaceae > Phtheirospermum > Phtheirospermum japonicum. The sequence continues at coordinate 251,544 of BMAC01001059.1, read as the reverse complement.
GAGAAAACAAAAGAAAAAGAAAAAAGAATAATAATAAAAGTAAAAGAAGAGTAATCCTTGTACAGGTGAAGTTCTTAATAAGTCGTGCAACCTTTGTACGCAGTTTTATTTTTATTTATTTTTTTTAAATTTTATTGTTAAAGAGGTGTATAGATGACTGGGTTAGTCGGGTGCCGACTTGGCGGTTTAAACATGACTAGACCTTAGGCCGACATGGATGGGGGACGTACATGGAGGGAAACATATTACTTTTAGGTATCCGGAAGATAATCTAAATTTCCCATCTCAAATGCTTTGTTTCGTCCTTTTAGTTGAGTTTTCAGTCGGTTTAATGCATTAACTCTTCTAATCATTGGAATGCGTATTAGTTCATCGGGTGGCTAGCTTTTTCTTGCCTATGTCTAAATTCGATTTTGTTTAAGGACAAGCAAAATTCTAAGTGTGGGAGAGTTGATTTGTACATATTTGTGTGTGTTTTTTGTTTGTTTTTGCATTCGGTTTTGCGTGTTATAACGGGTGTTAAGTCGTTGTTCTTCTCATTTTTTCTTCTTTTCAGTATTTTTATAGGTTGTTTCGTTTTTATCTTGTTTAGCACTTTTTCTATGTCGCTTCGTAAGTTTCCATTCTAATTGCGCTTAATTCTCTTTTTCAGCTTCGAAATGACTGAAAACAGACGAGGGACGTAGAACGGGCCATTTTCCAGCATCGGTGGTCAAGCCAATCTTGGCCATTTTGGGGTTTGACAAGCCCAATGATTTTGAAGTATTTTGGTCTAGAGATAGACGAGTATGGGCCCGCGAGTGGAGTTTTGACGAAATTGGGCCTCGAATTGATATATTACCGCTGACACTGGGTATGTTGTCCAACACTGGTTTACCCAGTGTCCGCGTCCGTCGATGCCCGCCAATCGACACTTGGTCGACGGAAAGTCTCTGTTGCATCGATTGAAGCTCGTTGATGCCCGTCGGTCAACGCACTTGCCGCCGACACTGGGAACGTTGATCCACATTGGGTTACCCAGTGTCAGCATAAATTCAGGATTTTAAAACCCTAGGCCCATAAAACGAATAGGCCCAGCTCCGTGCCTTTAAAGGAGAGGTGAGAAAGCAGTACAAAGAAGAACACGCCATACCCAACTGGGATTTTCTTCCTTCTCTCGAACCTCTTGGGATTACCAACCCCAAGAGTGTTCTTTATTTTCTTCCTTCTACCTTTCAGTTTCAAATTCTAGTTTTTTTAGATCTAAGATAGTTTTAGTAGATTCTAATTTAATTTCTCATTGGAACGTTGTTACTTTTCTCCACTAATTAGTAAGTTTTCAATTCACTTTGCATTTACAATTCGAGTTTCTTATTTGCTTGCTTATGAATTTTCTTGTTAATAATTATTATGCTCTTGTGTTGATAGTTAGTTTAGTTGCAATTTCTCATAATATTAAGTTTTCAATTATTAGAAATTCTTATGGTAATATTTAATGTTAGTCAAAACTCCATTGATGCTCCCTTCAAGCTTTTAATGGTGAATCGTGTTTTTTACTGTTTTGAGTTTATGATGTTGAATATGTTCATGATTGTTGGCTAGATTTTAGAGCCCAAAATCATTTAAAACCATCTATTGGGATGATTTGGTGCTTAATCTACAAGTTGGGATTGACAACCCTAACTCGTAGGCTAAGTGTTCGATGAAATGCTAATAGGTCGTGGAGATGATTCTAGAACTCTAGAACACACGTTTCATTAATCTTTTTGAAGTTTTTGACTTCATTACTTGTCTTTTAAATCATTTTCTTAGTTATTACAACTTTTAAACCAAAACTTGATCGAGTGTTTAGATTATCATTTTCATTATTTTCTCCTTCGTAAAATCAAACACAAAAAGAACTTCCGATTTGTCTTCCTCGAGAGATTCGACTCGAGTCCAACTTACCACCTACAATTTCTCTATTCTCATGCGGATGATATTTTTATTTTAATAAAAAATAGGTGTAAAATGTTTGATTCAGTGGTCCAGGCTGGTTCCACGTCAGCTAGCTGGGCAGATGGGGCGGCGAGAGCTCTGCGAATCTTTCTCCACCGCAGCCTCCACTGCCTTGCCGATGAGACTAGATATTTGCCGCAGAAAAGCATCACTAACAGATCCACCATTGACGGGTGCTATTTCTTCTTGAGGGGGTTGCGGTGTGCTTCGCCTAGATGCTATTGATGGTCCTTCCGCCTCCGGAACCCCTGTCGGCGTGGCAGAACTTGGTGTAGCACCCAGCTCCGCCACAAGATTTCGCATGAGTCCATTTAATTCTATGGTTTTTGTCTCACACCTTAACTTGATTCCACATTTCCCACAGACGACGCCAATTATTTCGCCCAGAAAATATGTCGCCAGAGATCACTTGCCTCCTTCCTTGAAATTGACCTGACCTGCTTCACACAACCACGTTAGAAAGGACCATCGGAGGAATTCCGGTGGAATCCTCTCCGATACTTAAGTTAGTAACTTTTGATATCAGAATAGAGAAGGTGAATAATCAGAATGTCATACCTCCAAAAGCCTTCTGGTCAAGATATTTATAATCCCAACTAGGTGGTTGGACCCTTCCGAGATCGCGAAAACAAGACCGCGAATCTTGGGCCGTTATTTCAAATGACCTGATCAATTTATCCTCCCTTGGGATAACCTGACCAGGTAGTTTTCTCATGGATGACCATAGCTTAGACAAGCCTACCTTTCAATCTTCCTCATATTCCTGACCTGATCCAAATAGGGCCTTGTTCAGGAGTTGAGATCAGGTCGGGGTAATCCTTGCTGGGAATAAGTCCATCTCTTTCTGTTCTCTCTGTTTCTGGGATAAAGAGTCAGGTCATCCTAACCTGTCCGACCTAAGTTGTTTCATAGTTTGTGATCTCCTCGGGTCGGGTAGGTTGTACCAACAACACCGACAAATTTCATACTACAATGGTCAAATTCAATATAGTTTTTCATACTAAGACGCTTTTAGTCGATGTACCTCATGATTGTTTCCATAATTAAATATATGATTTTCGCAAAATTTCAACTCTCACCAACATTAACAAGGTTGAAATCCCATGTTGTTTGATTATTTTCTTTATACATTTGAATAGTTGTAAACCTATTTAATTGACGGTCCATTTTTTAAAAACTAATTTATTATTCTACATATAATTGGAAAGGTATTTTAGATTCATAACCTCCTAGAAGGAATTAATCGGTGGAAGATGGGCACGTTGATTAAGGTTATTCTCGAGGGTTTAATGTGAGTTTCAATTATAGTGTTTTGCATCAATATTATTACTGTTATTTTTTTTGAATTGTATTATTATTTATATTAATTAAGTAAAGAATTTTTTTATTATTATTTTGTATTGTAGTGGCCGTTTAGTTAGTTGTACTCTGTGGGGTAAGTACTTTGATCAAGTTTTAGTGTTGGATTGCGGTCTTTCGGCGGAACCTATGGTTTTGATTTTGCAGATGTGCCGTGCAAAAGTCTATAGATATAACAATATATTTTAGTTGATTTTCATTAATTGTCTTATTTCTGTTTTTATTGATTCTAAATGTTTGATAAGTCGATAATGTGCTGAAAATTTTATTTATGTTCTTAATTTATGTATAGATTTATGTTTTTAATTTTTATAAATATATTTCTCTAAATATCAATATTTATTTTTTCTATTTCTATACAGATTTTTGTACATATTTTTTTGTGTAGATTTATGTTTTTAATTTCTATACAGATACAAATTTCTATAAATATATTTCTCTAACTATATTTCCGTACAGATTTTATTTATGCTTTAAACTCCTATACAAATTTATGTTTTTAATTTCTATAAATATATTTGTCTAAATATCTATACATATTTATGTACACATTTTCTATACAGATTTTTATAAAACAAAGATTCAAATATGACTTGTCACACGGTCCTCTCTACGGTGTGATGGAGTCCAAACCCATTTCAAATTTGGATCTTTCCCAGCAAATCGGATCCCATATAAAAATGGACAAAGGAATAAAAAAACATCTCTTCATCTCCTTCTCTCTCCCCGACTCCTAAGCCCCAACACCAGGAAATCTGACAGTTAAGGCATCAAGCGGCGTAGCTGCATTGAACTTCATAGTCGACGCCGAGTCAGAGTTGTGATCAATGCGGTAGTGCGAGAAGGCGGAGGCGTTAATTTGAGAGGGGAACCATAGTGCGGCGCCGCCCAAACTGATTAATTCAGTATTGACGAATGTTCAGTCGACCTCCACCGTGCCTCTATTGTAGATTTTATGTCGTGTCTCCTTTGATTGATGTGGATTTAGTGCCACAACTCCCAACACAGTTGCACATTTCCCCTCCCTTCTCTCTTATTCCCGTAAAAAATCTTAACCCTAGAACTGCATAATTCCGGCCAAAACGATGGGCAAAATCCCAGCGTCGTTGGTAATCTTCTCTCCATCTCTGCCTTTTTCTATTTCATTTCTTCAGTCGTATTTTATGATTATTAGTTTTATTGTTGTGCTGTTCGGTTTTAGAGTTAAGGGATATTAATAAATTTTTAGTGTTATTGGGTCAAGGCCAGATTCAAGCGATGAGGGGCCAGGACAGAGTAAATGGGAGTAGAATTAAATATTTCTAAGTATGTTTTTATTTGGACTAATATTTTGACGGCCTTGGCTAAAAATGTGTTTGATTGAATAATGCATGATATAATATAAGATCATCATTGATTTTCTATAACTTTACTAACTGATTGTGATGTTTGTTTAGTTAAATTCCTGAAGATGGAAAGTTATTTTTTTTTATCAATTGAATCATCATCATTACATATGAATCTGAATAAATCCTATGAACGATGGCATTAATGGAAGTAATGGATTGTTCAGTTTGTCATTAGAAAATATATGTTGAAATGCTTATGAGTACAGTTGGATGTATAATATTATAATTTTGTATGAATATGACGCGGCGGTGCTCGCATTACAACATCGATGGCCACAATGCATGCACCTGTTCGATGAGGGCGTGCAGCGGTAGAGCCGAGGCTATTCGACGTGCGGTTGATAGATGGATTGTTTATAAAAAGAGTGCGAGTATAAGTAATCTTTCGCATTACTCCATCGCTTCAGAGTTGCTAGAGGGGTATCATTGTGATGATCCGGATCATGGCTCCGCCACTCGCTGGCAACCTATTAATAAGAAAGGTTTAATATTATAGTTTTATTTTTTTGGTTGGGTGATGATAGTTTAAAAAAAAAAAAGATGTGTTAATATTTTTGCGTGTGAGTTAATTTAACAAGATTAATTACAGATTATTTAGTGTTTTTCATGTATTATGTTTTCAAAATGAGTGAATTTTAAGTTTTGAGTTGGTTGGATTACATTGATTTATATTGTTTAATTAAGTGAAGTGATCTGGTTATTTTTCTTTATTGTTTTGTTTCATGTATCTTAATTAGTTAATTTGGATTGATTAATGCTTATGAATGTGTTGACACAGTGTTTGTGCTCATCAATGATACATGTATGTGATGGATTTAGTATTTTTGATTTGCTTGTTAATTGAAAACCTATTATTTGTATCTGTTTAAGGTGGCGGTGAACCCATCACCCCAAATTTGAACTAGTCTTGTGATGCTCTCAATGTGTTTTTGTGACCTGAACCTGCTACAACTGTTGTACAATGTCTTCTCTGGAACACATTTTGGAAAATTTGGCGCAAGTCACTTCAATTATCAATCTCCAATGCAATCTCGCTGCACCACCATCACTACACTAAACGAATAGAAATCGTCGATCGCCTCTTCCGTGCCTTCAACAGCCTGCCCATTGATTTCCCCCCATCTGATGAGCGATAGCGCTTCTACTTTTCGGGCTATATACCAAGGATGAACTTTATAATTGTAGGATTCTCTTATGAATTTATAACATAAAACATGTAGCCTTTGTTTTGGTTGATTATTTATAAAGCTCATTCTTTTAGTGATTGTCATTGCACTATTTTTTTAAGAATAAAAGTGTTATTATACATTGATGTAAAATATTATTTCAATATTAGTCTAAGTAAATTGTTGAGTATGGAACATGATTTTGTGGACCTTTTAAATTCAAATATTTTATTTTATTTAAGAAAAAATAATGTCACTTTAGTACTTAAAAAAAGTGTCACTTATGCTCAAAAAAGTGTCACTTTTTATGAAAGTTTGTTTGTGTAATTTTTTTTTTTCCAATTTTAGTTTTCTGCTTGATTTTGGATCAATTTCTTATAGAAACATGATTTTGTGAACTTTTTAAATTTAAGTATTATATTTTATTTATGCAGAAATATTATCGATTTTGTACTAAAAAATGTCACTTTTGCTAAAAAATCACTATTTATTAAAGTTTGGTTGTTTAAGTTTTTTTTGCCCCCATTTTAGTTTTGTGCATGATATTAATTTCTTACTTTGATTTATTAAAGTGTTCTACTAAAGTTTTTTTTTTCTTTGTGAATACTTTAAATGGAAGTACTTTTTTTGTCCTTATTCAAAAATATTGTAACATTTTGCATTAAAGTGTTACCTTTGCATCTAAAAGCATCGCTTCTCCATATAATTTTATGACTTGAGTACTTAAATCAAAATTTAATCTTATCACTATTTAAATTAATATTGTCGCTTTTGTACTAAATAATGTCACATTTTCACTATAAATGTCAATTTTACTAATATTCAAGCATTTAACTTAAAACAATGTCATGACCTGTTCAATTAATACTTTCATTTTTGCATTAGAACGTGTCACTTTTTCAATAAAAATTATCACTTTGCACTAAAAACTACCACTTTATAAATTATTTTATAATCAAGCATTTGACGTAAATTATAATATTGTCACTTGTGCACTAAAAAGTATTAAAACAATCACTTTTACAAAAAATGTGTCACTTTTCCACTATTGTCATTTTTCCACTCATATGTGTCATTTTTACTCATTATATTATAATCAGTTATTTAACTTGATATATAATCATGTCAATGCTGCACAAAGACACTAAAACTTGTCACTTTTCCAATAAATTTTGTCACTTTTGAACTAAAAACTATCACTTTTACACTAGCATAAATGTGACACTCTTTAGTGCAAAAGTGACATGTTTCGAGCCAAAAGTGACAATATATGTGCAAGATTTGATAAGTACACAAACAACGAATATCGAGAATGAACCACAACAATCACAAATGGAATATCGCAACTCAGACAAATTTGGCACAAAATGAAAACAAAAAAAATCCTCATTTAACAATAAACCTCAAATTTTGTAGTATCATTAAGATATATAAATAAACATTATAGATTTCTCTCTCTTAAAGACCATGAAGAGCATAATTATGTCCTTAAATTATTTTACACAAAATGAGGATGTGGTGATAACTTAGACACTCGGATGATTAGGCAACCACTTCATGTTCATTTTAACTTGGTGAATGGTCTACTGCATATTTTCAAATTTCTGCACACAGAACTTCAGTTTAAAGACAATCCCTAGCCTCCAGTTAAGATTTGTACACACACTATAAGTTTACCTTCACTACGTCGTGATATTGCCTAGCAATGGTATCAAAATGAGGATCAACGCTTTTATCTCTTCAATCGGAAGACCTTTCATCCCGGGCACGCACACCAGAATGAAAAACAAAGCCTGGTTGTCAACGTCCATATTCTCAAAGATCATTGCGCCATCATGTTGATAATATAACAACAATCAGTTATATATAATACTTATTTAAGGAAAACACGAGTCAAGAACTTAAACAGATTACGACTGCAATACTTAGTTTTTTTAAATCCTAAATGGAGTAACATTCAATCTGAACTTCTTCTTATTCATTAATACAGGCATACTGATGTTTCCTGAATAGTTTTAGCAAATTTTATCACAATTTCAGATAAAGATATCCGTGCACGCAAATAGGAAGTATCAGAAATTAAAATCAAAATCACTAACTAACAACTTGAAACATGGAATCAAAACTAAAACTAAACCTATTTGTTCAAACCAAAAGAAAAACCACAAAAACCATAATCAACTCAATAAACACACAAAACTCACTAAACCTCAACGATCTAAACCAAGCATTTGCAAACACAACACATACAAAATCAAAGAAAGTCCAAATTCTTACTGATGGTGATATCACCATTGGGGCTTTTAAGCATCTTACCCATGTCTTTAGGTCCAAGCGAGGTTCATAAATTGAGCAGCCCCTTTTGTCCTCGCATCCTAAATGTCATCTTATTGTAAGCCTCCTCGGCGGTCTCGAAATGCCTAGCCAAACACTTGCCCCCTGCATGGTGGAATCCATAATCTCTGGAACGAATTTTCCCTAGATTGGAATCCCTAATCTCTCTTCCATCAACGCGGGATGTTCATTACTCCACTGCTGCCACTGTTAGCTGTCTCCTTCGTCTAGTTATCCTAATTGCTGAGATTGGTTTGGGTTGGGATAGAGGTGCCGGGGGGAGAGCGACAAAGAGATGAGAATAAAAATGAAAATCCAGCATTTTTTTTTCGTTTTTATCAAATCCAATTTGCTGGGGCGGATTCGTCTGTGGGCGGATTAAGGCTTCGTCACTTGGAAGGGGATCTATGTAGCCGTTACATCGGAGACTTTCTCTTTCTATAAATATATTCTCTAAATATAATTTTTTTCAAATTTTATTTATGTTTTAATTTCTATAAATATGTTTCTTGATTTTTGTTTTTACCTATTTAATTTTTTTCGAATCAATTGATGTATGATTAAATCATAATTTATTGATTTATTAAAACTAATAGTGTTTTTTTAACTGAAATATATTTTAAATTTATGATTTACTATTTCTTTTATTCCTTAATCTGTTGGAGTGAATTGAACTTTTTACACTACTTTTTATTTAAAATAAAAAGCTCGTCCGTGAAAGAACGGAGTAACTGTAGGTGGTAAGTTGGACTCGAGTCGAATCACAAGGAAGACTAATCGGAAGTTATTCCGATACTTGATTTTAAAAACATTAAAACAAAAGGAAAGACTACACTAATCACGCGATCCAATTTTTGGTTTGAGAATTTTAACATCTAATGCGATTAATTAAATTAATAAAATTCCCTTAAACAATTAAGAAAGTGAGTGTTCTAGTGTGCTAGAATCGTCTCCACGATCACTCGATAATTTCATAGAGCACCTTACCTACGAGTCAGGGTTGTCAATCCCGACTTGTCGATCAGGCGTCGAGTCATCCCGAGAGATGGTTCTAAATGATTTTAGGCATTAGAACAATAAGTTCTAGCCAACAAGCAATAACATATTCAATAAATCGTAACTAAACTGATAAACAACACAAAAGCATTATAATCTTAACGAAAATAATAATACGGAAGCGAAAACAAAATAGGAATTAAAAGAAAGAAAGCAACGATGTTCAAACAAGAAATTAAATTACAAACTACCAACTAATCTATGTAACATCTAAAATCTAAGAAACTAAGGTTTAAGAACTGAAAAGTAAAACGGAGGCGAAGAACAAACGAGGAAACGAAGACTTGAACTTGCGATCTTCAACTCTTCAACCCGAATTGTGCGTGTGATCGAAAGGGGGCAAGAACCGAGGGTCTCTGCAATTTTTGAACCTTCCCCCAAGTTCCAGCACCCTTTTCTGAAGAAACCAACAAGTTTATATAGATTTTTCTGAAAAATAACCTCTCAAACTTCTGGAGCGTCGACCGACGCAGGCGGAGCGTTGGCGTCGACGCGTGCCAGGTGCTCGCGTCATCCAGGTAGTGCGTTAAATGACGCGCGCATAGGTTACGCAACAGAGAGTCTGCGTCGACCCAGCATCGATCGACGCGGGCATTCTCGGCGTCGACGCGGGCGCTGCATTGCGGCGCCGGCAGGGCTTCGACACGTCGCTTGTCCCATCTTCATCGTTTTGAGCTGAAACACAAAAATAAAATAAATAAAGTAGAAAAACATTAAACACGATACGAAACGAAAAACATCAAAAGGAAGAAAAACGAAAAAAAGACAAACCTAAAACACATAAAATCAAACAAAATACAATGCAAAAACACACGAAAATCACATACGAAAATGTACAAATTATGGCGTAGAAATAAATCAACATTTTTCATGTTTTTTGAATTTATTTTGGTTTGTTTTTCGTATTTATTTTTCAAACATTTTGTAAATAACTTATTTTATTTACTTTTAATATTTATTTGTCTCCAATATATTATAAAACTTATTTTGATGCTATTAATTATTTGTTTATGTTTTCTTATGTTTTACAAGTTTGTTGAGTATAATTTCATTCTTATGATATTTAATTAACTTTGTTTTATTGTTTGTAGATACTATTACGCTGTGAAATTCATTTTGAGGTGATGAAATTGATTACCTCTTCAGATGTGCCAGATATTGCTAATTTCCTAAGTAGATAGTTTTTTTTTTGTTTTTTATATTTTTTTAATATTTTTTTTACATATCTTATTTATTATTTATGTCTGCTTTTTTTAAATTACAATTTTAAAACATGCAGAATCGCGAAGGGCTCCATCAATCCGACTAAGAGTATTACGTGCAAACACGTTAATGCTTTCGCATACCGAGGTTGATGAGTTGGCCACCAACAATGTTGTTTTCCACCGGATTGATTATTTGTATACAATTGATGAGATACGCTCATTTTATATTTGATTTATCTTTATATTTTTAATAGTTTGCACAATATCATTATTATGTTATTTCAAAATAGCCATGCATGTTTTGGATATGTGCGATTGTTGGTTCATTTACCGATGATTAGTGGTACATTGCCTGCACGAAGTGCCATCAAAAGCTCGATGAGGATTGATATGCGAGAAATTATGTGGGAATCAATGGTTTAAAAATATACTTTTATTCGTCTCATAGTGTCATATATATTTTTTCTCCTATATATGTTTTTTAGGACGGATGAGCACCAATTTTATGTTTTTTCATTTATTTTGCAGTATTTTGTGCTCGATTGGTACGACGATGATCGCCTTGTGGTTCGTGGGTTGATTCCGACGAAGAAAAAGTTACCAGCAGGAACCTATCGATCGACGCCGGCATTGACACCCTTGAGTCGCCCACGTCGATCAACCACCCTATCGACGACCTGTCGACGGAAGTCTCTGTTGGCGTCGATTGCAACCCGTTGATCGACGCCAATGCTGAAAGTCTATTTTTGGAAGGAAATTTGCAATCTAATCTTATGGAAACTTATATATATGCATCCATACTTCAACAAAGGAGTTTTTTCAGACAATCCTAGGGTTTCGAGGCGTAAGAGGAGCCCAAAATACTTCCTCCATCACGAAGATCCAAGATCTAATCCTTCTTTCTCCCTTCTTATTCAAAAACAATGTTTATTTATTTATTTTTATTTTATAAGTCTACGAACTCCATGTGTGAGTAGTTTATTAATTCCTATCCTTGTGACGTTGAAACCCATCGATTGATTATGTTTTGATTAATTCATGTGATATTTGATTAGTTTTTCATATGAGATTGTTTGTGTTATTCTATTTTCATAACATGATTGTTTAATTTCTAATTTAGTTTGATCACCTGGATTAGGGGTTAGATGTCAACTGCTAAAAATAGGACTACAATCCGTGTAATTATTATTGTCTCTGTTTCCCTTGTAGCAACTAATGGTCGCGCATCATTAGGGGTAACACAACATAAGTTAAATAAACCGATCTTATGAGTTTATTGCTTATATTAGCCTATTTTCCTAGTTTTTAATACTGTTATTGGATTAAATCTAGAGAGCTTATTCTAGGTTGTTCATTAATTAGGTTTGATCGAAGAGCTTATTTTGATTAAATATTCGGTATGGGTGAATTCGAGTAGCAGAGCTTATTGCTATTTAGAGCCAGTAGTTTTATATGAAAAGTGAACTATAATATTACATTTGGTTGGCTGAATCGATCGAGGGCGAAAACTGAACTTGGACTGGATTTTTCTCATTATTATTCATTCTCTTATGTGTTTCATTTGTTTGAGTTTACTTACTTTGATTTTTATTTCTTTCTTTAGTTAGTTAGTTCATCATCTCTTACCCCTTTACTATTTTAGTTAAATATAAATAATCACAAATTAATCCCCACTTCTCGTGGGATCGACCCTTACTTACCGCTTCTACTAGTTAGTGGAGGAAAGTTGAGAAAAAATAATAATATTAAATTTATCACGTAACGACGCACGGTTAAGGATGTAAATGAGTTTAAGTGTGGCGGTTGCCAAAGAAATTATTCATCTAGTGTGTTTAGGGAAGTAATAGTTTTTTAAAATATAATAATAGTTCATTTTATTGTATCTGTTATTATTTTATAATATCATTTGATTTAATATGAAGGTATAGGGTTAGACTGAGGCTTTGTACTCAACGGCTAATGCATCTCTACTATGCTGGGATCGAGAGGTCAGAAAATTAATTGGAAGGTCATGTCATGATCTTCAGGTTGAATTACTAGAGGTGGAATTTTATTGTTAAATCTTTATATGCATTTTTATTTGTAATATGCTAAGAAAGAACATATAATTTCACATTGATTTTTTCGAACTGTAGAGTCGGTCCCACGAAGATCTGTTAAAAATAATTGATCAAATGATCATTTTCAAGGTGAAGGCTAACATGGGATAAATTCACAATGAATCCACCACGTTCTCAATCGTGTGATTGAATACTGACAAAACTTTAGTATCCAAATACAACAAATAAACCATCGAGATGGATGTGAGTTTACAAGTTAAATGTTGAGATTTTGAAATACTTGAGAACTTTTAATCATTTATTTGCACTTTATTTTGTGTAGGAATCAGATTTAATGACCCTAATGCAAAGAGAGGAGATCGACATTGGGATGGTATTTTCAAAATCATTTCAAAAATAGAGATAAAAAATTATATGTGTGGCTAATACATTTTTGTTTGTGCACGACGCCTGTTCCAAGGACGAGGTGCATACCCCTATTAAAAGGGTCAAAGTTTTTGAGCTGGATAGGGAAAGTTCAACCATTAAGAAACTCATGTTTGATGTTGAGGGTATAGCTTCCACTTCTGGAAAGACGTCTAGGGTTCTTTGTAAGAATGGAAAACCCGTGCGCAAGACTGCTCAAGACATTGAAGAAGGCTGTGTTAGTGAGATTGATGAAGAAGATGGAGCAAGAACTCAAGGAGTTGTGAGAGATGATGAGTGATTTAAGGATAATAATAATAATAATAATAATAATAATAATAATAATAATAATAATAATAATAATAATAATAATAATAATAATAATAATAATAATTATTATTATTATTATTATTATTATTATTATTATTATTATTATTATTATTATTCTTGTTATTGTTGTTGTTGTTGTTGTTGTTGTTGTTGTTGTTGGGTTTTGATTAATGAGGTTGGTACATAGCTTTTAAGCTATTATTATGTTTTAAATTCATTTGGTGGATTATAGCACTTTATGTTTAAACAATATTGATGTGGTTCAGAATCTGATATTTTTTAGATTTTAAGGTGCATAATAAAATCTTATTATTCTATATTTTTATGTTCAAATAATTCATTCACTTAATGTCTTTTATAAATTTATGTATTGTTTCATTTTTATATTTAGATTAATAAACAATTTAAGCATAATTTAGGTATTAATTTATAGCAATTGATCCTGTGTTTTTTTGACTTATCCTAAGTAAAATTAAGTGATATGGTGTTAGTTTTGATTTGGATTATGTGAAGTCCTCACTAAGTCATAGACTAAACAATAACAAAAACACAACATAAAACGTAAATAAATTACAATCATTAAAAGAATAAGTAGAAACATTCACATTAGCTGATTGTGTAGAAAACCAAAGTCCTATACAATAAATATCATTGGTTTCATCACTAAGCAATGTAAAATAAATTCCACCTTGCTTAATCATATAATATTATATTTGAAATTTCAGTATATGAAAATCTAAGATCTATATTATATATGTCTGCAAACAATCAACTATATTTGTACAATTTAAATTATTTTTGTATAAAAATAAGAATTCTTTTTGAAGTATATGAAAGTTTTTGAAAAAATACAATTGATAGCCTTGAGTAAAATATTAATGGTTGAAAGAGAAACAGATGATGAAAAAATATATATAGTTTCAATAAAAGAAATAGATTCTTTTTAAAGAATACTGTTTTTGTTTAGTCAAAATATATAAGTTGTAGAATCTCAGGAAAAAAAAATACTATAATTTAGTTCTAGAAAAATAGTATTTATATAATACAAGTAATTTCTCTTGATATATTTATTTATATATTATAGGTAAATCTTATTGATATATTAGTAAAAACTTATTTCAATATATGAAAACCTAATATCTATCTTATATACTTCTACAAACAATCAACTATATTCTTTTATAATAAATTATGGAACTCTTATTAAAAAAGAAGAAAGTAGTTCGAATACATAAGAATTCGAAAAAATGCGAAAACAATAAAACTAGTGTTTCAGAAGGAGTCCTCGCTTAAGAGAACCCTTTGAAGAGATGCGTACTGGAGTGAAATCTTCCTCTTCAGCAATATCCGCCCAAAATTGTCTAGAGGTGATACTCATTGAATCGAACTATTTCCCTTTAAAATAAAAAGCTCGTCCGCAAGAGAACGGAGCTATGGTAGGCGATAAGCTGACTCGAGTCGAATCACAAGGAAGACTAATTAGAAACTATTTCGGTGTTCGATTTTACGTACATAGAAATGAAAATAAAAACTAAACTAAACACTCGATCCAATTTGGTTTGAGGTTTTCTAACATCTACGAGCAATAAATCGAAAGCCTTTAAAAACGATTATGAAAACGAGGGTTTAGTGCGCCGGAATCGTCTCCACGATCGGGGTTGTTAATCCCGATGGTTCTAAACGACCCTAGGCACACTAGACCGATAAATTTAGCCAACAAGCATCATCATGATTAACAACATAATTTCAGCCCAAGCATGAAACCAAAGCATGAACACGAAGACTTCAATACAAGCATGAAATATAAACATAAATTAACAACAAGAAAACAAGTAAAAGGATTACACTAAATTATGCTATCAAAGTTCAACATTAACATTCAAAGGGAAACCAGAGCTACACTATAAAAATCTATTAAATAAAGTGCAGAAAAACTTATTATCTAAGAAAGCATCATCCATCGATCGATCTTCAGCGGCGAGAAACGGCCTTGAACGACGAACGACATAGAAACGACGAAACTACTAACTATCTAACTCAAATTTTGCATGAATTGAAATGGTGGCATGAACTGAGGGTCTTCTGTATTATTCTGACCTTTCCCCCTCGTCCTAGCCCTCTCAAAACGAAGAAATCACCGGCTTTTTATAGAATTTCGAAAATAACCGCTCAAACGGTCGGAGCGTTGACGGTGCATCGATAGACGCGGGCCAGGATGCACGCGTCGATAGGCAGTGCGTCGATCGACGGAGCTAGGATCGATGCTTCAGAAGCTTTGCGTCGACCAAGCGTCGACGGTGCGTCGATCGATGCGGGCCAGGCTGCACGCGTTGACAGGCAGTGCGTCGATCGACGGAGCTAGGATCGACGCTTCAGAAGCTTTGCGTTGACTAAGCATCGACGTTGCGTCGATCGACGCGGGCGCAGGTTGCGGGCGTCGGCAGCTATTGTCGGCAGGACTCGGATACTGGGTAACCAAGTGTCAGACTGGTACCCAGTGTCAGCACAGTACATTGCTCGTCCAATCTTCGTCGTCTCGAGCTATAACAGTAAAATAAAGCAAAATTAGATTATTTCATATAAAATAAAGTAAAAACACATTAAACACCAAACGAGACAAAAAACATCAAAAGGAAGAAAAACGATAAAAAGATAAACCTAAACACCCTAAAAGCACACAACATACGATGCAAAAGCACACGAAAATCACATACAAATATGTACAAATCATTTCCCCCACACTTAGATTTTTTCTTGTCCTCAAGAAAAATCTAATCTAGACGTAGACAAGGAAAAGCTAATTACCCGATGACTTTATTACTAATGCATCCATATGATTCAAGAAGCTAATGTATTAGATCGACTAAAAACTCAACTAAAAGGACGACACGATAACGTTGAGATAAGAGATTTAGACTAGCTTCCGAACACCTAAAATTAACGAGTTAACTTCCATGTACGTCACCCATCCATGCCTCGGCCAAAGTCTATCCCTGCTCAAACCGCCAAATCATCACCGACTAGCCTAGTCATCTATACACCTCTTTAACAAAACAATCTAAGAAATAAAAATAAGAACTCAACTTGTACAAGGTTTTCTCTTCTTGTACTTATTCTTTCTTTTTCTTTTCTTTTTTCTTTTTTTTTTCTTTTTTTTTTGAGTACCTTAAGAGATAAGGTACGACAAAATGAATATAATTTACATCAATCAACAGCGAGAGTTCATTGACTCCAATCTTACGTTTCTAAGTGCAACTGATAACATTCTTCAATAACGCACGTGGAGTTTTAACGTCTCCAAAATAAAAAGAAA
>BMAC01001059.1:215298-234665 GCA_014905375.1 Phtheirospermum japonicum | reverse complement strand
TGATACCCTCTATAGGATTTTATGTAATGCACACACACACACACACACACTTAAACCATACAATGTCCACATTGTATAAAATGACATAATAAGCAAGGTATGGTAAGAGGAAGATAAAGAGATATACGTCCCTGAAATCGTGCTTGTGATAATGAGTCGAGCATCCAAGACCATCCAACGGGCATTAAAGTCGAGGGGAACCTGAAACAAAAAGAAACAAAAACACACAAAAGCAAATAAAGTTAAAAGACTTGGGTTGCCTCCTAAGAAGCGCTTAATTTAACGTCTCTATCTTGACGACTTCCACGTTCGAAGTCATCCCGGGTCTAAAAATAGATAACGGTCGTGCCATGCCTTGGTATTCTCTAAAAGCAAGAGTTGGTGATGATAATCACCAAGGCGGGCATAAAAATCACATCCCGAGATGCAAAACACTAACTAGCTTCGGAGGTCGGAAACGCGAGTAATCGATCACCTCAAATATGTCAAACGGCACTTGTAGCATGGGCTGATCGGACACCTTCTCGACTATCTCGTCTACCACCTTAAAATCAAATTTCAATAAAGCTTCGGGTGGTTCAAAATGGGACTCAATAGTCTCACTCCCCTCCAAAATCAGCACTAAAACTCCATCTTCTTCACCAAGAGTAGGGAGACTCAAATCTCCAATATATTCCCGGCACTCCAACGGCAACACCCCCACACTTTTATCCGTAGTGTCATCAAAAATCGCAAGGGGGCGAATCTCAACCAACTCCTCAATCTCAGCCGTCTTACAAACCTCTTCTGAACAAACATCCACGGTAGGATCTTCTACATCAAATAATGTCACCTCGTCAAAATGAGGTCGATTTACCTCAACTCGAGTTTCATGATCAGTAATACACGAATGAGAAAAATGATAACAATCGTAGCTCGGGGTATAAGAATATGATTCGCAAGGAGCACACGGATCATTATATATCGAATCGTGATATGTGGTTTTGGGAAAAAACTGCTCGAAACTCGAAACATAAGAGTTTGATGTAAGAAGAGGAAACGGTTCGTAGCTCGAAGAATCAGAATTGGGTAGAGCATACGAATCATATCCCGTGGAAAAAGTTTCCAAACCCGGGCTATAAGAATTTTCATTAAATGTTGGGCAATAGGAACTTTGTAGTTGATCAAAGTGATTAAGTGAAGCGTATGGATCATTAAAACTTGAATTGTAAGAAATCGAAGGTGGGACCCATTCAGATGAGTAGAACGACCCCATGAACTGATCCACTACTTCGTACCACATTTTCAAAGAATCATGCTCTAAATTAGCCAACCATTCACTTGCCCGATCCTTTAATGTGAACATAAAAAGCCGCATCATCACTTGACCCCATGTAAGTCCGAAAAGAGGGAATGTGCTGGTTATAGTTTCGTACTCTCGGATAAATGGAGCGGGTCTTCACTTGGAAATCCATGAAAAATCGGGAGTATCTCGAGGTAAAATTCATCAAGATCGTACTCCCGCATTGCAAAGCTCAAAGGAATTACCGGTCGAAACCCATGCCAATCGGACATTGGGAAAAACATCCTTCCATCAAAAGGTGGAATGTAGAAGTCATCATATGGCGAATCCGCCATCTTCAATCTAAAATCTCGAGTCTTCAAAAATGTGGCTACAAAGTACAACACTAAAAAACCGAGATAAACGTACCAAAAATTACAAAAACAAAATTCAACAACAAACACTAACACAAATAAACAAATAAGAATACGAATAAAAATAAATAAAAGCAAACACCAAAAATCGTAGCCTTTAGCCTTCCCCGGCAACGGCGCCAAATTTTAAATCGAACTTTTTCGCTTTAAAATAAAAAGCTCGTCCGCAAGAGAACGGAGCTATTGTAGGCGATAAGCTGACTCGAGTCAAATCATAAGGAAGACTAATCGGAAACTATTTTGGTGTTCGATTTTAAGTACATAGAAACGAAAATAAAAACTAAACTAAACACTCGATCCAATTTGGTTTGAGGTTTTCTAACATCTACGAGCAATAAATTGAAAGCCTTTAAAAACGATTATGAAAACGAGGGTCTAGTGTGCCGGAATCATCTCCACGGTCGGGGTTGTCAATCCCGATGGTTTTAAACGACCCTAGGCACACTAGACCGATAAATTTAGCCAAAAAGCATCATCATGATCAACAACATAATTTCAGCCCAAGCATAAAACCAAAGCATGAACATGAAGACTTCAATACAAGCATGAAATATAAACATAAATTAACAAGAAGAAAACAAGTAAAAGGATTACACTAAATTATGCTATCAAAATTCAACATTAACATTCAAAGGGAAACAAAAGCTACACTATAAAAAAACTATTAAATAAAGTGCAGAAAAACTTATTATCTAAGAAAGCATCAGCCATCGAACGATCTTCAGCGGCGAGAAACGGCCTTGAACGATGGACGGCATAGAAACGACGAAACTACTAACTATCTAACTCTAATTTTGCATGAATTGAAATGGTGGCATGAACCGAGGGTCTTCTGTATTATTCTGACCTTTCCCCCTCGTCCTAGCCCTCTCAAAACGAAGAAAGCACCGTCTTTTTATAGAATTTCGAAAATAACCGCTCAAACGGTCAGAGCGTTGATGGTGCATCGATAGACGCGGGCCAGGATGCACGCGTCGATAGGCAGTGCGTCGATCGACGGAGCTAGGATCGACGCTTCAGAAGCTTTGCGTTGACCAAGCGTCGACGGTGCGTCGATCGACGCGGGCCAGGCTGCACACGTTGACAGGTAGTGCGTCGATCGACGGAGCTAGGATTGATGCTTCAGAAGCTTTGCGTCGACCAAGCGTCGACGGTGCGTCGATCAACGCGGGCGCAGGTTGCGGGCGTCGGCAGCTAGTGTCGGCAGGACTTGGACACTGGGAAACCCAGTGTCAGCATAGTACATTGCTCGTCCAGTCTTCGTCGTCTCGAGCTATAACAGTAAAATAAAGCAAAATTAGATTATTTCATATAAAATAAAGTAAAAAACACATTAAACACCAAATGAGATGAAAAACATTAAAAGGAAGAAAAATGATAAAAAGATAAACCTAAACACCGTAAAGGAACACAACATACGATGCAAAAGCACACAAAAATCACATACAAATATGTACAAATCACTCATAAGGTGAAGGGAAGGAGAGAAGTTTGTATCGTCAATAATGAAAGTAGTATAAGACTCCTGTTGTACTATTTTAATTTTATCTTGTAATTCTTGGGTGTGTTGATCCATGGCAGTTTTACAAAAAAGTGGGGTGCGGTTTTGGCTGCCGATATCTGAATCATCCACTATAATTCCTTCTTCAAGTATAAGACAGTCTTTTGATATATGTTGAGGTGATGTAGAAACCATATCCAAAGAACCCACGTCCACCTTATCAACATAGCCCGTGCTCGAATATGTTGTTGAGGCGGAGGGTGGCGGAGGTTCCTCATAAAGCACAAGCTGTCGAGAAGTTTCACAAACACTTTCAACCTGTAAATGGTCAAAAGGTTATCTCCGCAAAGCAGTGCAGAATGATGCTTGCAATGGTCTGAACCGCGGATTGTAGAAGGCTGTGGCACTG
This sequence comes from Phtheirospermum japonicum, assembly GCA_014905375.1. Lineage (NCBI taxonomy): Eukaryota > Viridiplantae > Streptophyta > Magnoliopsida > Lamiales > Orobanchaceae > Phtheirospermum > Phtheirospermum japonicum. Next base: position 231,060 of record BMAC01001059.1, on the reverse strand, counting down.
GACGGGCGACTCCATCATCGATTCGGTTAGTCTTAAGATCATCCATGGCTGGGTCAAGAACATAGTTATCGGATGCCTCATGATTGGAGGGGACCACAGACTGGTGGCTCATCACAGTCGTGTTATGAAGCGTAGAATCATCCAAATCCATGCAATCACCATTATTCAAAATGTCAAAAGCATTCGAAGTCAATAACGTATTCGAAGTAGAATTATGTAAGGTTTTTGAGGCATTATTTGCGTATATGGCACCCAGTATAGAACAAAACTCTTGTCTTTGCCATTCTCGGCTATCATTGGAAACCGAGCGTTGATGAGATCTTTTTGTATAATCAACTTTTTGTCAAGTGTCAATGGGGACGCTATGGTCGACCCAAGCCTTTTGAGAGGGGAACTCTCCAATGGAATGGCCAACATTTTGACAAGTCGATCAATACATAGGCAAATTTTTGTAACCAATTGAAACATACCCATAATGATCTACTCGCTCAATCATATTCATATCCTTCAACTCATCATTAAAATTCAATTCCACAAGAACACGCACAAAGTGCCCAACTGATATGTTAATAGAACAATCATCAATTTGAACCGTCGACCAACCACATTAGCAATATTCAGAATAAAAGATCGATCCCAATACTTAATAGGAAGTTTATAAATGCGTATCCAAAATTGAGGCGTAGTCGAGGATACCTTATATGGATTGAAGTCCGGAGTCCATAGAGAGAGCCATATTATGGCTGAGCCGAACCTCCAAGAGGATTTCATGAATGCTCGGGCCCTATCTTTGACATCGGAAAACCAGATGTTAAAAAAACCTTTGCCAAGAGGGACGAATTTCCAAGATGCCTTCGTTTTCCAAGCATCACGTTAAAGGGAATTAATGTATTCGATCGAGAGCGATTTTGATCCCTTTGCTTGAATTAATTATCCGATAAGAGATCCACGTAGACCAAAAACACAGTTTTGATAAACCTTTTCATTAATGGTAACTGAAAAGAATTCACCTTTCCTCACTGGAGTGGAGATTGAAACTTTATCAGCCTTTAATTATGAGAAAGGTGTTGTGTTATGGGGTTTAACGGCCGAAGGTTGAACTGGCTACAAGGTAGAAGATGTAGGTTTGGTTCTGAAAGGAACCATTTATGCTGCAACAACAGCCAATGTGCTGTACAATTGTTGAAAAGCCAAACCTGGAGCATTGGCGGCGATTGTGCTATAAGGTTGCTGAAAGGCCGAGCCTGGAGCCAATTGCCATGCCAAAACTTGCACTGGACTGGTGCCATCGGGGTTCAAGAGGTTAAAAGTTGGCAACTAATTCGATGGAGCTTAGAAAGGCAGCAAGGCGAGGGGTGCTGCTGGAAATTGGCCAGAGACGAGGCAGTCGCAATTGTACCTGAATGTTGAGGCCCTCCAACAGTAGAGGTTTCTGGAGGCGGCGGTCCAAAAATCTGGGAGTTCCCAAAACGTGGAGGGGGTAACTTGTGGAGAAAATAGCAGGCCCAGAAGCTGATAAACTGGAAGGGAACCCAAAAACAAAGGCGCATCGGCAACGATGCCTGTGTTCCCATCCAAAACCTTCTCGGTCGGTGGAGGCAGGCGGAGACAAGTGTGCGGCGGTGTAAAACTGATAGGGTTTGCTGTGAAGGTAAATCGCATACGCGGCTTCATGAATGACGAAGAATACACAGATCTGACAACCAATGGAGCGATCCAACTAGATGGTGGCGGGGCGCTTAAACCTGACGATGGAAGTGCGGTAAAACCAGACGGCGGCAGCGACTGCAAAAAGATAGGGTTTGCCATCGATCTATCAGTGACCGTCCATGGCAGTGAGGAGATGGTCGATTTCTTGTCCGACGTGCATTGAGAACAGAGAAGATGAAAGGGAATCATTTGCCATTTTTATCATCGCCCCCCGTGATCAGATTCATCTGATGGATAATGGTGATTATGTAACTGAAAGAAAACAATCAACTATATTTGATACAACTTAAATAATTTTTTTAGGTAAATATGAATTCTTTTTGCAGTATATGAATGTTTTTGAAAAAATACAATTGATATATTTGAGTAAAATAATAATGGTTGAAAGAGAAACAGTAATGCCCCAAAAGAAAATAGTAACCCTTATATGAAAATATTTACCTAAATCTATAAGATAGTTTTCAAGGTGTATAAAACTGCCAGGCTTGATGAAGATACCAGTAAAAAGTCTAAATTTTTATCTAAAATCGATAAGGAACTAACAAGAATCTAATTAATGTTACGATAAAACCTGCTAAAATAATTTAAATACTGGATGTCCCAAAAAACAGGCCATTCATGAGTTGTTGTTTTGCCTCACTATTGTCTCCCATATCTCAATCATCTGATAATTTTATTAAAATGTGGAGTGAGTTAAAAGAGCTTTGTGGGGGTTTTAAAAGTTACAAAATCTTTTTTTTTTGATAAAAATATACAAAAAAAAAAAATGAGTTTTATAAAATTAGAGCAAAAAACTTACATTTGTATGACAAAAGAGAACTTAAAGTGTTTGCAAATATAAATTGGTGTCAAAAGTATTTCATGTATGCCATGAATGCAGATTTAGCAGACGAAGGGATGAAACCCCTCAATAAACAAGAAACATGCGTGAATTCGGATTCACATATCAAATGATTGACACCCTGGCACGAGACTATAGAGGTGGATCCCGTGCATAGCATATAGTTCGATTGTGGTTGGAAGGCTCCCACACGTAGCACTTATCTCTCGAACCAGGTTCAGTCAACAAACAAGCGATAAATGTAGGGTCAATGTTGATCATGCACCAAACCTTTTTTATGTTCTCCACTCACTATGAAAGGTGACATGCCAATATAGGCCGAAGCCAAATAATAAGCCAAAGCCTCAAGCCACCTTGTGCCTCCTTAATGGCTCGACATACCTTTTGCGATGGGATGAGACCCAAGGAATCATCATATTTCAGAGTATGTCAAACCTACGACCCATTCCTTCCTGCCGACGTCTCCAACCTGGCCAAGAGATGAGAATAGACCATATATAGTGAAACAATAACCACAGGTGACCTGCTCGATATATTGCCGACATATGCAAGCCTAACAAGCACATATTCAAGAGAGGACAAGGAATATTTCACGAAATATAAATCTTACAATAGTTGATAGAATTCTAATAATTTCAAAGATTTGGAGAGTGATTTTGCTATAAATAAAATAATAAACTTTAAATCACTTTTATTTAACATTAACAACAAATAACATCACTCACCAAAACGTTTATATATCATTGATAAAACGAGAGCATGCATGTTCATGTGTATGATATGAAATTGAATTTCTCTATTTTTATTTCAAAATACCAAAATAATAATTCTACCCACTTTCGTTGAAAACTCTTTCGCGAAAGCACATCAATAATGCAGCTTGTATAGATCCGTGCTCTATTGCATGCCATGGCTCGACATTTCAGAACAAAATCTCAGTGTAGTCTCCTGAAATATAATATAAGTATACAACGTATAAATATAAAATATTATCTAAGATTATATGATGATCGGAAGTGAGAACAGTAATCTACAATGCAGAATATGGGAATAAGTCCTTTCAGGTTTTGATGCTCTAAATTTGAAGTTTAAGGGTAAAATTGTAATTTCAAATACACCTTATCTAAAAGGATGTTGTAACAAATCTATGTTTTAAATTTCAAGTCATTCGGAGTTCGTTTGACCCATTTTGGTCGAAAATAAGAAAACTTTATTGTTTTGAAAAATTAATAAAGTAACTGGGATCAAAAAATAATTTCCACAACTTTTAAAAGTTCTTGGGGTCAATCTGAAGTTTTTAAGACTGATTTGGGGTCAATTTGAAATAAACCAAAACTGGATTTGGGGGGGCTAAATTGAAACTGAACAGGGTCGGATTGAGATTTCCATAAACTACAATTAAGTCTAAAATTCTATCTAAATCCCAAAACCAAACCCCCTCAACTTCTGAACCATTCCATTTCGGTCCTAAAACTTTCTACTACCACTTGCTACGCCCATCTCCTCCCCTCGTCGGCCTAGACCCTCTCCGGCGACCACCGTGACAACATATACTCACGCATACACATGCACACAATCATAATATAACCCTTGTAATCCGAATTTGAAATAATAAATATGTTGTCCAAGGAAAGAGCGTTCAAATGATATATGGTCGATCAAATTTCGATAGTCCGAAAGGTCGAAATGGGTAGTCGCCAGCATCTGGCGATTTGAGGCCCCGTCATGACTTATCCAGCATCGGTTCTCAAGATTAAATAGATAACTAAATACTACTCATCAATACGAACAATTCGATATATAAAGCAATAATATTGGACCTGCGGTTCGCTGGAAACCGACCGTCAAAGCTTGATGGAGCAGTCGCACGTCACAGAAAACCAGCAGCAATAGTAAATTGGTCGGTGTCTTTCCGCTGCCCGATCGCTGGTTGGAAGGGGTTGTTGGAAACCTTATGAAAAGGGATTTTCACTGTGAAAAAAAATTGTGATGGTCTAATGTCATAATGTCGGTGAAGTTGTGACCATAAGGTGGCGATGGGGGTGGTGTAAGAAAAAGAGAAAATGCCAAGAAATACTATTTTTAAAGTAAATTCTCAACTTATCTATAGTTAGTCTTTTTTCATTAATACAAATTTTGTTCCCTTTCTTATGTTCTTGGTTAAATCTTATCTCAATAATACGAAACTCTAGTTAAAACTTGTTTTTGAGATGTATGAAATATATTTAAGGTAGTTTAATTATTTTTTGTTATTTATTTCTAGCCATTTAATTAAAATCTCTTAAAACTAGCATTCATTTTGTTCTTTCTCTGTGAACAGTTATTTTTCTTTTTTTCCCTTTTCTTTCTCTTCCGACTACCTGCATCAATTCGAAAGGATACCCAAAACCAAAAAAGTTCAAGTAAGAAAAAAAAAAGAAGAATGTTGTTCAATAATTATATTTTAATTTCAAATTAACTAAATTTGCATCAATTTTATTTCTTTTTATTGCCCTCCCTACATTAAATTGAAAGGATGCGCAAAACTAGAATTCAAGCAACAAAATAAAAATAAATAAGTTTTAGAATCAGATTCCGACAAGAGTGATGAGATTCAAATGGCTGAAGATTCGGTTGCCAGATCGTATGGTGAGTTTTGCAATTTGAATTTGATTCAAACTTATTTAATGTTTAAATATGATTTTCAGTTGTTTAATTTCCAAATTAAGGTTTTTTTTCTCATATTATACAAATTCTTCTCGGGTCATTTTTATGATATTGGTTTTTCGTGCTTTTGCATTAGCTTTGTAAATTTTACCTTGATCCCAAATTTTTATTGTTTTGATTTTCTATTTTTTTATATCTTTCAAATAGTCTGGTGAGGTTTTGGTGAGTTTTATTATGAGAAAAATGGTCTATCAAATCATGCATCTTTCAAGACTTAATGTTGATGTGGATACATTCTTCATTAACTGGAATGTGTTACTTGCTGCTCGTGTGTGTGATGAGGACAACAATTGCTGTGTTGACTCTCGATGTTTGGTTTTTGAAATGGGTCAATTCATGATGAATTTTTTGTTAGAGTTCTTATACTGTTGCCTTTAGGTTGTGAGTTCTATTGGATTATCTAATCCATGTTTTTTTTTTATGAATTTAGGTGAAGAGTTTTATAATCAGTTTATTTTTATATGTGATCTAGTCTTCTGGTAGTTCTTCTTTTAGGTGAAGATGTTGGTTTTTCAATTGGAACTTAATTATCAATTTTCTCTTGGTTTGTTTTTGCTCATTTGCCAACTACTTAAGATAGATCACTCAGTATTTTTTTTTCATTTGTGTTAAATCACCTGCAACTTTTTTTGTAATTCATTCTTTAGCAATTATGTTAGGCTCCAACGACTGATGAGCTACGTGAGGGGCCCGACTTTCCCCAATTCCCACCACCGTCCCTTCGCGCAGGTATAGTTCTAGTGGCTCCCTATTAAGGAGCGCAGATCCTTCACGCTGCTGCCGCGAAAGCAAACCAATTCTACTAGGACCTGCGCCCTATATAAATCAGTACTTCTATGAAATGCAGGATTTAGCTGGTTTAACTGTTCGACCTCTCTGAGATATACGGTTTATGCCGAAAAGGTACACTCGCCTACGCCGACTGGATTAGGTATCACATTGGCTTCCTCTCTTTGAGATGAAGCTTATCGATTTCGTTTGAAAAAAGACCAACCTGGACTTTTTTTTATTATTACTGCCGTCTATAATAAAGGCATGTTCCACTATGGATTTGAAACGGGGCCCATTGTCACGGTTACAGATGTACGGGGTCGGGTGGAGGTATCATTTCAAAAATTTTGCCTAGACCTCTTATGCTATCGGAAGGGCCCTAATTTTGGGTTCATGATCTAATTATCTTAACTGTAAACTAGAGGGCAATTTTATTGATTTTCATAGTTGTAAGCTTTTTATTGTTTGTTTTTTATTGTTTTTTTTTTTTGTGAGTACTGAATTCTGTTGCAATTAGAAGTCTTATGGAAATAAAGGTGTTGATCTGAGGACTGTAAAATTGAGAGTTTGGATAGATATGAGACTTTTTAAAAGGGAATGAAAATTGACAAAAATTAAATCTTGTGAATATATTTGAGCACCCTTTTATCTTGATAACTATCTTTTGGGTAAAATAAACCTATTTTATCACTATAGTAACATGTAGAGAAAAATAATAAACAAAGTATTTTGAAGCATAACACAACTGCTCCGTTTCAATTGTAACAAATGCAGAATTTTGAAGAATTATGTTTATGTGTAGTTTATTTTTTCAATTCACATTTGCTCCTTTTTTCTCAATGTGTAATTTATGTTTATATTTATGTGTAGTTTATTTTCTCAATTCACAGTTGCTCCTTTTCAGTTGTTCGAAACACAAACTCAGAGTTATGTTTATAGTTATGTTTATGTGTAGTTGCACATAGAATTTTGAGTATTATGTTTTTGTTTATGTGTAGTTTATTTTCTTAATTAAACTATATTGTGTGTACTTGTATGTTTATAATTTATTTATATTTTCCACTGATCAATTGATTAACATATGTTTTTATAGGATTGAGATATGTTGCTTGGGAGTGTTCTATTTCCGGCAACAAGATGATAGCTACAACAATGAAGCTATTACAGTAGAAACATTTTTGCAAACTTCATATTAAATTCCTTAGCGGTTCACTTTTACTTATCGAATATTGTAGATTATCATCAGACCCATATGGATTTATTATGCATCATTCTCTTTGGATTTTAGTTCTAATAATTTTGAAACTATTATTATCTTGCTCCTGTCGAGAGCAGATATTTGATGTAGTTAGTGTTTATTATGTGCTTATATAATTTTATTAGTATATTCCTCTTTCATAGTTTGTGTACCACTTGCTCATCATGTTTGGCGTATGTTTATCTTCTGCCTCGCTGGTATATTTCTTGTTTATTAATTATTTACCATATGCTCATCAAGTTTGTCTAAGGTTTATCTACTGTGTGGCAGGTTTATTTCTCATTTATTATTTGCTTACCATATACTCATTGTTTTTGTAATATGTTTATCTACTTCCATGATAAACCATTAGTAAACCCTTCAATGACAGAGTATTAGGCCGTATATTAGCCATAGTTGTTGTAATTGATTTGATTGCCATAATAGTCGCCTAGGTTATAGGAATTAGCTAAATTGTTTTTATGTATATATTGTATGGTTGGAACGGTAAATAGATCAGGGGATTATATTATCTTACATGGTATCACAGACTAGGGTTTAGAGATCTTCCTTCCGCTGCGCCTCTTTTCCTTTCTGCGCCTTCTTCGTTCAACTTCTGTTTCCATCAGCGTCGCCTTCTTCTCATGGCCGCCGGAAAATCTGACTTCCACCCGGCCCTCACCGTGTCCAACATTCGCAACCACATCCCTATCACTCTTGAGATGGAAAATGTCAAGTATGCGACGTGGGCGGAGTTATTCAAGATTCATGCCCGTTCTCACTGGGTAATCAACCATATTGTCCCGTCTACGAAGAATCCGCTGACGGCGCCCTCTACTGTCGCCGATAAGGAATTGTGGGACACCTTGGACGCTACGGTTCTCCAGTGGATATATGCCACAATCTCCTCCGATCTCGTCCACACCATCATTGTTCCCGACTCAACGGCCAAGGCGGCATGGGATCGACTCCAGGATATTTTTCTGGACAACAAGCACTCGCGGGTGGTCACTCTGGAGCAGGAATTCTCCACCACCACGATGGAGAGTTTTCCGTCCGTTTCTGCCTACCTAAAGCTCATCGCTGATCAATTGTCCAACGTCGGAGCTACGGTCTCCAACGACCACCTGGTTTTGCAGATGGTGGCTGGTCTAACCGATACATACAGCGGCGTCGGCACTCTCCTTCGCCAAAGCAAACCGTTACTAGAATTTTACAAAGCTCGTTCCATGCTAGTCTTGGAAGAAGTGGGCCTTGCCAAGAGTGCGTCGTCAACTGTTGCGATGCTCGGCACTGCTCAACCGCCACCAACGGCATCCTCCCAGATGCCCCCGCGTCCTATTTCCTCATCATCGACAGCCTACCATTCATCCCCGTGGAATGCGTCTTCCGGTCTTGGCCAGAACAAGAAAAAGGGGAAAGGTGGTGGTCCTGGCTATCCCTCGCTGGCTTCGGTTCTTCACCGCACGCCGTGGTAGCAGTGGCTGCAACCATGGTAGTCACAATAGCTGTGGCCCTCGCCACCGTGCTCATATCCGACCGCGACGTGGCCTCGTGGACCAGCCCCGACTCGTTCCCCCGCTACTCAGCCGAGCATACTCGGCGTTCGTCCTCGTGGACCTGCAGTTTTATGTTTGTTGAGTCCAATTTAATACATTGAGTCAATACACACACACACACACACACACATATATATATATATATATATATATTGTGTATTTGATCTCGCTACGAAATAAAATGAATAGAAATAAAAGTTTCATAAAATACATTCCAACAAAATATTATTGTAATTAAACACTTCTATTGAAATGAAATAAAAATAGTGATAATAAATAATAAAACTTATCTAAGTAAATTATAAGGATAAATAGACGGGGTTTTACAGAAACAAATGATGAAGAAAATATATACATATAGATACATGAAAAAAACAAATTGCTTTTTAAAGAATTTTCTTTTTTTTTTGTTCAAAATATTTAGGTTGTAGAATCTTGAAAAAAAATGAACTATAATTGAGTTCTAGAAAAATAGTATTTATATATTACAAGTAATTCCTCTTAATATATTTATTTATATATTACAAGTAAATCCTGTTGAGATATTAGTGAAAACTTAATGAAGTAATATATTTAATTTTAGAAAGTTTTTATTTATATTTTACAAATAAATTATCCTGGTATACTAATTTCTATTTTTTCGAATCCTAATAGTTGAAATGTTTGTTTATCAATAAATATATACGTTTATATTTACCAATTAATATGATTGTGTATCTTATAGATTCGCTAAATATTAAATTTAAATAATCATTATACACCTATAAAAACCATCACAGATTACGGAACATAGGTTCATTTGTCTACCTAAGTAAACCTTAATAACCTCAATTCTATCATCGCACAACAGTATAGTTTTTGGTAAAAAGAAAAACATAACTTAACATAGGTAGACATATCCCACCCAAAGTAAATATATTTGGAGAAAAGCTTTGGGGGGAAGCAGTATGAGGGGGAGAACGTCTGATTTAATAAGAAAAGGATCATAGTGTCACGGGCGCCTATGGGCCTAGCCCATTCGGTTCCCGAAGGTTCGAGATACTGCGCCAATCCGGTCTAAACCGAGGCCACAAGCCCAGAGGAGATGTCTTTAGCTAGGGAGTTTCCTTGTACACGTTGTTTCCTTGTTTATTGGCCAGTTAGGGTTTTTGAGGACACGGAGTTACCACGCTTTGTAGGTGGGCCGAGTTTTAGGGTGTTACATAACCTAGTTTCATTAGGCAAGTCGGTAGCTTAGAGAAGGGGAAACACCCCAACCCTAGGCGCAATAGTGTCAGTATAAATAGGCCCCTCATCCTATTATATTTTTATCAATGATTTTTCTTGGAGTTTAATACAATTATTATTCTCCAATACTCTTGTTCAAGGTTGTCATTCATTTTCCTTTTTATCCATCTTTCATTTCTTACATTCACAAGGCCAGCCGAGATGTCTCAAGCCATGTTCGAGCAAATCGAGTCGACCATCTCGGTACCGCATAGGCATCTTCCGATGCACCGCCCCGGTCAATGAGGCGAGCTCGTGATAAGTGGTATCAAAGTCACCACCACCGTCATGGATCTAGATCTGAAATTTTTATGGGAAGGCCACAGAGGTGCCAAGCAAGACAAGGTGAGGATGAGTCTCATTCCGAGAGACATCGACGGAGAATCCAGGCAACTTTTGTCATTGTACGATCAAACCATGGTGGAGGAAACGGATCTGGAAGATCAGAGCATCAGCAGGTCAGGGAGTGAGGTAGATGTTGAGAGGTCGACGCTCTTAGATGGAGCAATCCGGTAGATCCAGGAGGGATGCAAAGGAGATGTCGCTACATCGATAGCCTTCGATGGAGCAATCCAGCATTCCAAGATAGACTCTCTGTGTCCATGATAGGCGAGATCTGGGACCAGAATACTCACATGTTGGCAGAGGTGACCGAGAGGATTAGAGTCACGCAGGAGCGCATAGAGGTGCTCAGACAGACGAAGCAAATGCGGGGATCCAGAGGCTTGTCAATAATGAACAGGCGGTATCCAGACCAAGGCCATTTGAAGGTTCAAGGGACGTGCATGAAATTGAATATTTCTTGCAAGAGATGAACCAATACTTCCAAAGCTTGGGTGTGACATCAAACGCTGGGAAGCTAGAGATTGCTTCAAACATGTTGAGCGGAGAGGCTCCACATTGGTGGATGCATAGCTAGGCAGATGGGGCTAATTACCTTGGCATGGTAGAGACGTGGGGAGAATTCAAGGATGAGCCGTGAAGCCAATTCTACCCCCAGAGTTCCTGGCGTGAAGGGCCTAAGTACATCGACTCCCAAGTGTGGAGCGAAGCACTAAATGTTTGGAGGTGGGCAGAAGATTGGTGGGGTATCCATCCAGGAGAGGCGCGAAACGAGACGGAACACAAGGTGAGACACCGTGTGTTTTGTATATGGAGAGAAAGGCCACATACGGGCTTCTTATCAACGCAAGGCCAAGAAGGAAGCAACTAGAGCCAACTTGGAAGATCTTAGTCGGGAGAAGATTCTTGAGAGGTTGTTGGGGTTGGTTGGAGCAGTGGAAACTAGAGGAAAGGCAAGCAATGCGCAGCAGGACCACATCATCGTTGTGAAGGTCGAAATTGCGGAACGTAAGATTCAGATACTAGTCGACACCAGTGCATCGACCAACTTTATGAAGGTCGAGCTGGTGGAGTTTTTGGGACTCGAATTATTGCTAACTGGAAATATGACCAAGGGAGTAAATGCGAAGGCTTTACCTTTGCATGGCAAAGAAGAAGGCATGGAGTTGCGATTAGGGGATGGACCGGGAAGATCACCTTCACGGTCGGACCACTAGACGACTTAGACGATGTTCTAGTTTTTCATTGGTTGGAGGACGTGCAAGCTTGTATCGCTCCCCACTATAATTCCCTGGTTTTGCTTGGCAGAAAGAGTGCAGGCGTGATTCCCATCCTTAGAAAAACGGAGGCTTGCAACGCTCGCAGCCTTGCTAAGTGGTGAGGAGGTCACGTACTTGGCAGGGATTGATGCCGAGGAGAACTTTTTCATCAAAGAAAAGGTCAATAAGGTAGTTTGCATCGAGGTTGCATGTGTACTTGCCTTGGAAGTCGTAGAGACCAAGACTGTCGAATAGGACAACATGGCATAGGAGGCGGCCATTGCCCAGCTTCCTCCAACGCCGGTGTTGTCTGACGGATAATGGGCTCCATGGCTAGACCAAGTGAGCAAGAGGTAAACTCACCATGATAGTGAGGAGAAGCCAAGTGTTGTATCTATACCGCCTACGACTTTGGTGGGGGATATTGCTACGGGCGAGGTCTGTTGACTCGCCATCGTGACTCGAGCTGCCGAGACACCTTGCAATGTCTCGAGCATGGGCGAGGTTCTTCACCGAGAGATTACCGACGTAGGTGATCAAATCTCATTGATGGATGAGAGGTTGTGCGAGATCGACCTCAAGATCCGGGTGTTGTGCGACTAGGCCGATAGGGACGATGCATAGAAGCTTCAATGTCAGTCATCATGGCGCAAGAAGTATGCGAGGAGGGCCGAGGCCATCGAGTGGTTGGATCGACAAATCAAGCACTTGTGCCAATCTGTGGGCCGGGACGGGCAGCGGGCCATCTTGCTTTGGAAAGCAGGTGAAAATCCCGACACTTGATGCCATCAGCCCAGACCCCATGGGCCAAGACCATTCGGTGCCCGAAGGTTTGAGATACTAGGCCAATCTAGTCTAAACCAAGGCCACAATCCCAGAGGCGACGTCTTTAGCTAGAAATTTTCCTTGTACATGTTGTTCCTTGTTTATCGATTGGTTAGGGTTTCTGAGGATGTGGCTTTACCACTCTTATTTAGTGGGACAAGTTTTAAGGTTTTATGTAACCTAATTTCGTTAGGTAAGTTGTTAGCTTAGAGAAGGGGAAAAAATTAAACCCTAGGCACAGTAGTGTTAGTATAAATAACCCCCTCGTCCTATTGCATTGTTATCAATGATTTTACTTGGAGTTTAATACAACTATTATTCTCCAATACTCATGATCACGGTTCTCGTTCCTTTTCCTTTTTTTCCGTCTTGCGTTTCTTACATTCACAAGGCTAGCCGAGATGTCTCAAGCCATGTTCGAGCAAACCAAGTCAACCATTTCAGCACTGCACGGGAATCTTCCACTACACCGCCCCGATCAACAGGACGAGCCCATGACAATAGGCTAACAACACTCAACAATTTAATTCTTAAATTGTTTTCAAATAAATTTTGTTTAGAAATAAATGGATTGAAGAATTTTTCTTACATGTATATCCTGTCAATTCTTTAAACCTGCATTTTAGAACCAAATAAATTAAGATAAATTCGATTTATTATTATATAGTTTTTTTAAGAATTAAATAGGAGATGATTGCAAATATTTTTTATCTTTTATTATCAGTCCATTGATGTGTTTTTCCAAACATAAAGAAGTTTTTAAATCTCATAACTGAGACAAAACAATATTAGTTGGTATATATTTATCATAAGTTACTATTAGTACAACCTTATATGATAATATGGCTATTAGTTTGAAGTGTTTAACCTTTTTTTATTTGTGTCTGTGTGTGTGATAAAAACCAATAATTAAGAACGATTATTTTAATTATCTATAATTTTCTTTAGTTTTAACCAGTATATATGTTCCAAACCTATTTAAAAGATATCAGAAGGTTTCAGATTCATACAACAACAAAAAATACAAATGAAATAGTAAACTAAATGGATTATATAAAATATATAGATAATAGTTCTTCATGATATGTCTTTTTCATGGCATTGTTACACCTACAATAGTGACATTCAAATCAAACAACATTAAATATCAATAATACTTATATATGAAAAAATAATTAAGATGTTAGGACTAGCTTAAGTCTACTTAAATACTAAGTGTTTATAAGCTACATTTTATAAATTCTCTTTCTAAGAAAGATCACTGTCAACAATTCTTATAAAAAAATGTAAAAATTAGAGTATACATAACAATTGCAGTAAAATTAAATTAGGTTAGCTTATATGTAGTAATATGTTTTTTTTTTACATTTAATCTCATTTTGTAAATATTTAATAAAAATAAACAGTTTACATGTAATATTTTATTATAAATACAAAGTACTTTTGTTTCAGTCTCATAGATTAATGATAATGTATTAACATAATCAACACAAGTATGACCAAGTATTTTTTAAGATCAAAGAACATGTAAAATCAATAAATGAATACACCCAACAAAATCAATAATAGATACAATAAGTTTCTGCACATTTCAAAGATGATATTATCATAATATATTATTTGTATTTTAAAAAAAAAAATTGTTCAGAAAATAGTATATGCAGCAACTCCCAAATGACTTTAACAACATAACTAGGGCTTATCTTTTCAAGATCTATTTTATACATAACAATTGAAGTAAATTAAATAGGTGAGCTTATATGTAGTAATTATATTATTAAAACTTTTTCATTATTCTAAAATGTATATCATTGATAGATTATATAAAATATATAGATAACAATTTCTAATGGTATGTTATTGTTCGTGACATTGTTACACCTACTTAACCCCAATCTCCTATAAGAGGCATTATCATCCAAGATAAGTCATGTCAGTTTTCAAGCCAATAAACTTAGACATAAAATATTTTTCAATTTAAAAGTAGTATAAGAAGTATCATATATATGTTGTATAATTATAATCCAAGATAACAAAATTAAGATAGCTTACAGTTTGTGATTATGTTTATATATTCAATCACATTTTGAAGATATTTAAGAAAACATAAATAATTTGCATGTTAATATTCTTTTATCAAAAACTATGTTTATTTATTTCAGTCTTATAATAGTTAATGATATTATAAATAAATATCTTTTTTATCATTTTTAATAATATAATTATATAATAAGTATAAATAATCAACCAACTCAGAACATTTGCAATCGGTTTATATAATTGTAAATGGTAAAAAAAAACTACTAAACAAATTAAAATATTACCTGATGAAGAAATTTAACAAAAACATGCATGTGATCGAAAATCCATTCAAACTATGGAACTACCATAGGTCCGTCTGATTCTGGTGGTGATTTTTAGAATTAAAAAAAAGTATGTTTATAGTTTCAGGATGAATTTAGTTGTGGTATCTATGTAATAATCATAACACAAATGTGTTTTCAGATATTACTTTATTGTGTGTGTGTTTTGTATGAAGTGTAGACGGGGAATGGAGGAAGAGTGATTGATGCTAGGGTTTGGAAATGGTGAGCGAGAGAGAGGGCTGATGATGAAACAAGAGGTTTCATTTAGCACCCCATGGTGTTTGTGTGTTGTATGTGAGCGGTGAAGCTTAACTAGACGTAAATGATGAAGGAGCGGCAGAGTTAGTGTTTGGGATTCTCCGGGCTGGAGAAGGTGGTGGAGATGGCAGTTAGGCTTTGTGGGGATGGAAAATGGGACCAAAAAATTAGGGTTGGGGGTTTTTATAGTAGGGTTAGTTTGGTGAGGGTGAGTTAGGACCGTTGGATGTTCTCTGAGATCTAAAGATCGTCCGATTTCAAACAGTATAAATGGGTAGGATCCTAATACGAGTTGGGACTTTGAGTTGAGCTTTAATAATTGGGCCAAATTGGGTTGATTTTATTTATCGATTGGACTTTTAAAAATAATTTATTTGTATTTTAATTCAAAAATATATAAATCTGAATACCATATAAAATAGAAAATAAATAAGCTAAACATTTTTATATTTAATATAACATTCGATTAATATGTCTATGTGTTTTCTTTTATTTTGTTTTACTTCTTCAAACTTAGTTATTTATTTTAATTATTAGTCTAATTACAACATATATTTGTTTAACTTTAAATTATAAGTACTCAATTTGTTTTTGTATATACATATATATATATATATATATA